>JAECXF010000050.1:0-98521 GCA_018151655.1 Drosophila bocqueti
TGGATTATAATAATTAAATAAATAAATAAATGTATGGCAGAGGTGTTCAAGACGCACTTCTATCTCATTGTCAAATTTATTAATTTTAAATTTTCTCTAGTTGTTTTATTTGTTTTATTATTCTTATTATTTTTGTCTTTCCTTAGATCTTAAAATTTTTGTCTGCCTGCACTAGTTTGCCTATTTGTCCTTAGGTTTTAATATTGTTTGTTTTTTTTTTTTTTTTTTTTAAATATTTATTAATTGTTATAGTTTTTTTTTTTTTTTTTTTTTTTTTTTTTTTTTTGTGTTTTGTGTTTTAATAGTTTCCCAGATTTGTATTGTTATCTGGTTCAGAATTGTCAATATATGTATTTATTTTATTTCAATATGCGGAATAATGAAATGCTGTCTGCTGTGGAAATTTCTCATTAAGCTCCCTCAGCAAATTTATTAGTTTAATAGTATGTATTTATATTATTCCTTTTGAGTGTGAAAGAATTTGTCTCTGGCTTTCTTTTTGTGATGAAATGTAATTTTTATTATTTTTTTTTTTTTTTTTCCCCTTCCAAGATTGTTATATTTATATTTATGGATCATTTTATTATCAATGGCTGTGTATATCCATTTACTTTCCTTTTATAGATTTAAGGAAATTGTGAGAATTCGAAGTCTCCCAGTTTATAGTGATGTATAAATGAGTGTATATATACATTTGTGTATTTCAATACGTGCACAAATTACGTAAATTATCTGACAAAGCACCATGGGTATGCACATCCATGAGGACTCTTTTGAACAGATACCACAACTAATCTATAATGATAGTGGGTGCCAAAAGAGCCCAGGATGGCAGTGATGAACCCATTGGGTGCATGGCCAATTAGCAGAGATTGTAAAATTGTTTTATATTAGTTTTTACATCTGCAGTAAGTTCTTGTGATTGTGAGTCAACAGGAACAAACCCGAGTAAAGGCAGTTAATGCAGTTAATGCCCAACCCGAGAGTGTTTATGAGACTATATGTTCATGAAATTTACATCATTGAACGCAAGTGTTTATCTTGGAGTAAAAATCGAGAATTGTTGTCAAATAAGGATTGTTAAATGGCAGGGCTAGATGCTTGGGATGCCTGTGCTAACCTATTTTGTAAATTGCTTGGTTGTATCCGTGCAGGTTTAACACTATTGGCTGCGATTGTATTATGTTGCTGACGTTGCTGTCGATTTTCGATCCAGCCCAATTTAGTATAATGTCGCCCTCTTGCATGTTTGTCATTTGCAGATGGATGAACAGGTCTGCTAGGGGGTGCATGGGCTCCATGTGTTGTTATTTGCGGTCCCCTATTTAGGTTGCGATTATAATTATAATAATTATAATTATAATTATTATTTGGATTGTTATTCCTGCTTCCAGGTTTGCTGACCCATTCCCTATGCCCGTGTGATTGCGGCTGCTGGTTGCCTTGTTGTTGCTGCTGCCAAAACCGAGGCCCATTGTTTCTTGCAAATCTATTATAATTATCAAATCTCCTATTCGGCTGATTGTTATAGTTTTTATAATAATTATAATTATGATTGTTAATGCCTGAATTGTCAGTCCATCTCGGATTTGGTCTTGGCCTCTGCGAGAAGCCATTTGCGGTTGTACTTGCTGTCCTTCTGTATGGTATATGTTTGCCATCGTGGCCAAACTGCGACCCTCTATTATTGAGTCTTGTAAAGAATTTGAATAGGACCTGTCGCCTGGCTTGTTTATAGGCTATGCAGCCTTTGTAACTGGCCACATGTCCTTGGCCGCAATTGGCACAGCATGCAGGCATTTCCCTGGGCTTTATGCAATCCCTTGTGCCATGAGAGCCGGCACATTTCAGGCATTTTTCAGGCTTGCTACACATGCGCTGATTGTGACCAAAGCTCTGGCATTTGTAGCAGCGGATGGGCTCGGGAAGGGGCGAGTGAATGGCAATATTGGCCGTTTGGTCAATAATCTTTCCGCAGACAATTAATTTATTGCAACTAGTTCTGTTCGCTGAATCTACGTTGGCCTCAAATATGCCAAGCGGCTCTTTGGTCCTAAAGTGTCGCAATTGCCTTAAGGCATAGAACTTTACACCTGTCTGCACAAGGAATTGCCTAATCATATCAATAGGCAAATCCTTCGAGATTCCACTAATCCTGAGACGCAGTGGTGGGGTGCGTTTCCTAGGTTGCTTATTGGGTGTTTGTTGTGGCTGTTGTAATTGTTGTAAGTCAGCCATTGGGCGAGAGTCTCGGACAGGATTGTTAGCAGCAACAGAGATGGTATTATTGTCATAATTCCTACCGGGGCACCCGTAATCCTGAATCCGTTTTTTCAAGGCTGGCTGTTGTTGCTGTTTCAGGATTTGCGAGCTCTCCTCATCGCTACTATCGCTACTAATGTTTGCCCTTTTTCGACTTGTGCTAGTAGGAGCTATGGTTTTAACAGGGTTGTTGTTCTTGCTGCCATGAATGCTATTGCTAGCACCCGGATTGTTGATACTAACATCCATTAAGGATAGCGAGGAGGCACTCTCGACTGTGCTAGCGATCAGAGAGGTTCGTGGGGCAGGTATGGGGGGAAGGATATTACCACCAACGCCCTGCTGTGTTTCCCTCACGAATTTGGCAAAGTTGTCAAAGTAGGAGGCCTCTGGAATGGGCGTCTCTACGGGCCGGTGATTAGACAGGAGCTGATTCGGTTGGTTATTTGGATCGGCTTCAGATCGCGGTGGCTGCTGCAGTCTCTCAGAGCTTTTATTGTTTAAAACCCTAGGATGACTGACAGCCGCCAGAGTTTCAGGTATCTCCTCATCCTCGTCAGAAGATATCGTTTCTGGGGAGGAGGAGGTGGTACATAGAACTGTGCGCTTGGGAGTTTCGACTGCTGTAATTGGTTTTTCTGCTATTTCTATCGTAACTGTTCCTGAACCATTGCTGTTGGCCGACTTGGATTTACCTACTCCTTCATTTAATGCCTCGACTAGATTCTTTGTCAAAAGGGTATGTGGGCGACTGTAATTATTGTTGGATTCAAGGGCTGTGTTTGTGGCAGTACTGTGCCTTTTTAAATTACGAGTCAATCCCTTTGAGTTCTGTTTCCCTGTACTATCCGACGCCAGTGACGGGGAGCCGGTAGTGTGGAAAGAACTAGAGGTGGCGGGCATTGGAAGGGAGGAACGTTGCTTTGGATGCATCGGCGGTAAAATTGCAAAGGCATTTGTCCTTTTCACCAGAGTTGCCTCTAAATGAGTTGGTGATCCTAATTTGGCCGTTTTTGTAGAATTTAGGTAAGGATCACGGCAAGCATTCAAGAGGGATTCAGCAGAATTTGTTTTATTGCCTTTACTTCCACTTTCATAATTCTTGGTGGCCACGGCAGAATTTTGCCAAGGCGGGGGGGAAAGCGGGGGAGGGAATGGGTTCACACCTGTGCTTCCTTCCGCATGAATCTGGACTGAAATAATTTTTGGGCCTGCAGAGGAGCTGGAATCCGTATCGGAGACATCCGAACAGGTCATATAATCGGCTACGTTAAATTCTTTTTGCGGCTCCTGCTGCTGACTTTGGTGTGCAGTCGCAGCGGATTTTGCCTGAGCTATCTGCTGCTGCTGCAGAAGCTTCATTTTCTCCTTACTCTTCCTGATTGACTTTCTTTTATTGTGGCTTTTATTGTTCACCATTGTTGCGAAGAGAGGGGTGACCAAGAGACAAACAAATCAAATAATACAACTAATGGCTGATCAGAGGAGTAATGAGTAAAATTATTAAAAGACAGTAAGACAGGTAAGACAGGTAAAAGTATATAAATATATATGTAAATGTTTATTCCCCACTCAGTTTAGAGTGTCTAATTGGGTTGTCAGATTTTTCTTATTATATATTGCCGAGCTGTGTATATGTATTCCAGTTTTAATAAATTTTTTAGATTGTAGTATTTATTTTAGGAATGTATTTATATTTTTAATCCTCTCAAGGTAAGATTGTTTTATTATAAATATTTATTTATTTATTTATTTTCAGATGCTCGAGGATGTATTAATTTTGCTGGTCAAATATTTGCGGCGGCAGCAGGCCGTAAAGGATTGTATTAAAATATATTCTGCTTGTGTTTGTAGTATTTGCGTTTGATATAAATAAAATTGTTATTAAAATTGGCAGTATTAATAAAAGGTATTTAGTTGGCACCTGTGCGAGAAACCGTTGAGACAGTGTAAGTATGTGCAAGAGTGTGTATTTATATAAAGGTAAATGTTTCTAAATTCTCTATTCCACCCCTACAGTGTCACTAATTTCCACCAGATAATTGCCTAATCAGTAAGTGTATGAATGTGTGCGTATATTTTCTCTCGGTTAGGAGAGAGTCAACTTGTTTCCAATTTAAATTCAAATTTATTTGGAGTAGGGAGTTTTAGGATTGTAAAAGGTTGCTCCAGAAAAAATTGAATCAAATCAAAATCAATATTGAATAAGATTGTAACATTTATTTAAGGCAGAGTCAATTATTGGCTGTCAATTATAGGCTGTTAAAGGCTTTTCAATATGCCCAGTATAAGAGAGATGTGAAGGGGGAGAGCTCACTCCGAAAAGCGGATAGTGGGAATGGAACAATATGCACTCACAGTGGTTGTTGTAATTGATCTTCTCGTCTTGTAATTGTTGTTGTATTTTTACATCATGGTTGGCATCACAAAAGGCGATAAGACGGCTGCTCACTTTTATATGTTCCTCCTCCTCACTTGTAAAATCCGCTATTCGTCAATCGTGTCTTCTTTCAGGTCTCCTTCTTTCACTTTCCTCTCACGTTTTCCTTTAGCTTTTTCACCTCGTTTTTTCCAGAGAATTTTCCCAAGGTTGTGTCACTTTTTTCCTCACTTGATGCTTGCAGAAATGTAAAAATAAGAGGAAAAACCACAATTGTATTAGTTATGCTGCAGGAAAACTATGGGAAAACTGCCATCAATGTCAATGTCAGCCAGAGGTCAGCGACGGACAAGCAGAGAAATAAAAGACTGGACAAGATGGCCGTCCAAGTCTGAAAATTTTCCACGATTGATTTCACTTAATATTTCTTATTTCTTGCTGGCCGATCGACCTGTTAGCCTTTGTGCCTTTTATTTCACACGAAATTCCACCACTTGCTGTTCAGCTCCAACTCCAGAATTGTTTTAAATAATTTTATTTTTTTGTTTTTGAGGGTGGAGTTTAATTTTATTATAATTTGCCCAAGACTGTATTAGAATTGTGTTAAGTCCAAAGAATAATTGCGGAGCTTTTTTCTTTTCGTGCCGTGGCCGCCTGCTGCCGAACTCGTACTGGAGGAGTCGGGTTGGCAGATCAGGTACACACTCGCGGCATATCTGTTTATTTTGATGTTTTCGTGTTTCCATTTTTTTCGATCATAACGGGGTGTACAATTTTTAAGAGAGACGGGGGGTGTTTACATAGATTATTGAATTGAATTTAAGAGAATATATAAATAAGTGACAGAAAAACAGAGATTGTATTAATATGCATTTATGCATATGCAAAACGTCTTAAGAATTAATTAACAGATTGTTTGTCATTATAAATTATACAGAAAAATTATACAATTCAAATACAGAGGGTTTCGGTGGTTGTAGGATTTTTTGGATTTAAACAGATACTTAGTTTCTCCCAAGTGGAAAATGAAAAGGGACCGCAAGCATGCACTGCGTTAGGTGCGTGTGGTTCCGTAACTGGCTAACTGGGCAGAGGTTGTTTTTCTACGGAACAAGGTTGCCTACCACCGGATGGACAACCGGCCTCGCTGCGAGCTAGTGGCCAAGAAAGGACTTTGGCCACCTGGGGGTCGCCTAGCCAAAAAAGTGGGCCGGAAGGTCCGGCATATGGGCGTGCCTTCATTGGAATGCCAGTACTTAGAAAATGTCTTGGCCGCCGCTTATAAAAACTCGTATATTTAATTGGAAACATTTAACAAGAAATTTAGAAAAAAATAGTAATAGATACGAGAAAAATGACGGGGCCAAGTATTTAGCAGTAATAAACTGCTGAGTTAAAAATGCAAAGGCGGATGGCCAGGTGAGTGTCGAGGTGGCTGAGATGGCAGTGTGTTTGTATAATGGGTAATTAATTAATAGCAGGGCTGTTTTTAGTTTTAGTTTAAGTTTTGTTTTTAGGGAGAGTGTATACGCTGTTTGCGGCGTTTTTTAAAAACAAGGGTAAAAGACTTTTTTTATACAGAATTCAAAACGCTGCCGCGCTGCGGCGAAGCCGCAGCCGCGCCCAAAAACAAGAGGAAAACTAAAGATATTAAATTAATTCCCAGAAACCGGATTGTATACTCCATCGTCGATGCGCCCGTGTCCTCGTCGTCCTGGTCGCCATCGCCTTCGCCATTGCCGTGTATGTTGTAGTAGATCATCTCGCGCCAATACTCTAGCTGCATGCTGTCTGGATTGTTGTAGTTTTCTTCCGGAGTTGTAAATTGCTGCATCCGCAACGATTGGCCGCCACTTGGCCGGTGCATGCGGACCGCTGCTGTCTGCAACCGATGCAACGACTGGTGCCAAATGCTGCTGTCTGGTTGCACTGGCTACAGGGCTGCTGTGCCGCAAGCGGCCGGCGAGATGGAAGCCCATGGCAGGGATGAAGTTTCCATTGGTTGTTTTTTTAATTGTTTTGGTTTGGCTGCAGCCGATGTGCTGGCTAGATGTTCACACAGGATTGTAAATAACAGTGCGTGTATATATGTGGTTTGGCCCGGGTGAGAGCCAAAGAACGCCTCGGATGGGGGGTGAAGGACATGCTGGCTAGTTGCAAGCATCCACTCCTCCTTGGAGCTGGATCATCCTTGTGCAGGGGGAAAATTGGTCCTCCAGGTTCCATCGGTTTGCCATTTATAGTGCCGCCATTTGAGGGCGACTCCAAAAACGAAAGATCATATAGAGGGCGTGCTGATTGCCGCAGATATCCAGAAACCGCTAGATCCAATTTAAATCCAATAAGAGCCGCATGGTGCGGCCGCATTCTGCATAATTAAATGCGTGTGTGAATGCGTGGTTTGGCAAATAGGGTAACACGTCTTAACGCCATGAGCTGCATGTTCCTGCCGTTGCAAGTGTGCAAGTGGGCAGGTGGATGAGCGGCATGTATGCTCGCTCTCTCGTTAGGCGTCGTGGAAATGCCGTTTCGCCCAAGTCGGCGGCTGGGTATGGCAGGTCGTGGATAGAAAAATCCGGAGGCATCAAGAATCCGTGAGGATGCCATCAGAGGCATTAGTTGGCCCGTATGGGCCATATACACGATGGGCAATGAGTGCGTAGGATTGTTTTCTACAGGATTGTTATACAGGATTGTTGGATTATGATCGAGGTGGCAGGAGTGTCAGAGTTTGGATTACAGTGTTGTTTATATTTAGCTCTTGTTTGGGGGGAGTGGAGACGCATTTGCAGCGGTATGTACAGTAAAGGATTACTGAGACTGTTGTTTAATTATTTAATTATTGCAGATAATAAATAAATGCAATCACTGCCGCGATGCGGCGCAAGCCGCAGTCGCGCCCAAACTAAAAGTTTTATTTAATCCAATTTTAGTCTCCATTTTTATTGCCAATATCCTCGTCGTCTTCCTCGAGATTGCCGCCGTTTTTGCTGTTGGTCGACGTCAAAGCAAATCATCGAAGGTATGGTCGTGAACGTCGCTGCGGTCGTAGTCGCCGCCAGCGGATTGTTTATAAATGCTGCTTTTTGATGGGGGTTGCGCTGCCTCCCAAGTCCAGCAAAATAATTAATCCAGAATTGTAAATAGCTTGTTGCATATTTCTGTTGCATCTGTCGGCCGATGGTTGCCAATTGGCTGGTGCGTGCAGGATCGCTGCTGGTGCATCCACTGCAGTGACTGGTGCCCAATGCTGCTGTCAAGGTTGCAGTGTCTGCGGTGCTGCTCTGCCGCATGCGGCCAGCAAATATCATCCATGGCCGATCATGGGTTGTTTATCATCTTTACAGGATTGTTCAATTTAGCGCAGAGTCTGACATTCAACTATGGAGCTGAACAGTAATCGAGCCGCGTGCAGGACCCGTCCGTGTAAGGAGTCCTGAAAAGGACACCTTCTGTGGACCCTGAGCGACCCGGATGTACTGCCAGGTAGTTGATGTGTTGCAGTGTAGTATGCGCCTATGTAACATTAAGAACATTTAAGTACAAAAGTACTTAAAGCATACAAACGCATAGCACTGCGTTTATGCAATCAATAAGACCCAGACGGATGTAACATGATCATCCACTTTAAGGGGCCAATATATATTTGCACGGTCAGCGTTCCCACGCTTACCAAGTGCCAAATACATAAGTGCATAACTCTCTCTCCCAATCAGCATATATAGATATATGATATACATAAGTGAGCCGCTCCGCTGCTGGCGTAGCCGCAGCTACACGGTTTAGCCTTAAGCGAAATGTATTTAAGGAACATATGAAATAATTAAATTAACAATTAAGAAAACACTTTCATTGGAGCGGGACCTTACCTGCTCCAATCAATAAAAACCCATTAAAACGAAAACTGAAGTGTTTCTTATTATATGGCGACCGTGACATAAGTGACATAAGTGACATAAGTGTGTGACGAAAAAAAAAAATAATTCAGCAACCATAAAAATCCTATATGGATCTTCCAATCTACCAATTCGTTTATAACTACGTGATGATCTATTGCGAATAGTGAGTTGAAAACCCCAGATCTTCGTCATTCTCTGGAAGTAAAAACAATATTGAATTAAAATGACTGATGTGGCGAAGCAAAAGATAGAGACCTCCGTTATGGAGAAAGTCGCCGCCTGACCAGATTCCAGGCTCTACAATCAGTTCAACTCGTCGATCTGAGACACAACACCCTTGCCGGGTCAGCAGCAACAACAACAACAACAGTCTCAGTCTCAAACTCAGCCGCAAATTCAGCCTCAAAATCAAATGCAAATGCAAATGCAGCCACAGCCACCAGCGAAGAAAGCCAATACCAACTCGACCATGACCAGCACCGGCGGCAAGGGAGAACAACCGTAAGAACAGCAGCAGACGAGCGTGGGAGGCAGACCGCCCCCTGCGCCTTCGATGGAGCCTCCTAGGCCCAGGTCAGAAGTGGCAGAAACCGAGTGCGGGAGGCAACCCGCCGCCTGCACCTTCGAGGGAACGTCAGTGTGCCTGCCCGGCGACGCCAAGCTGACGTAAGGAAGGAAGAGCAAACAGCAGCATCGGACGATCGGACCAGCCGAAAAACGCTACAAAGAGCGCATCCAAGAAGACAAGTTTCCAAGTTTCGCAATGTGCGAAATAACGCAAACGGGCTGCAAAATTTTGCCAATGCCCCAATTTGCCTTAGTTTTTAACTTCTAAATTCAAGCCGATGCGGGAAACCGCTGCTTGAAAAATACTAATCTCTGTTAGGCTTTTACTAACAAATGTGGTTGGATTTTTAATTTTTTTTTAAAATTGTAATTAAATCTGTAAGCCAACCACATTAACTCACACACTACCTTTTTCACACTCAAAAAAAAAAAAAGGGTTTTGGTACAATGACAACCAAAAAAAAAAAAAACACAAAGACATAAAATTCATTTTTCACTATTTCAAAAAATTTTAACTACTCCCATTTCTACAAAAGGTCTTTTTTTTAAAAAAACAAAAAAAAATTATAAAAAAATAAAAAAAAAAAATTTAAAAAAAAAAAAAAAAAAAAAAGACATCTTAAAACGCTTGCGGGAACAATTGATTTGTGTATCAGATAGGCATAAATTATTTTTATTTTGCCCATCTATATTAAGTACACCTGCATCATTTGATCCATCAGTGTTGCTGTCACCGGACGTTAAGGAGTCAGAAGAGACTATTAACGTGTCCGTACAACCTGCATCACTTGACCCATCTGTGTTGTTGTCAAGGAACGTTAAGGAGTCGGAAGAGACTATTAACGTGTCCACACAACCTTCGTCATTTGATCCATCTGTGTTGCTATCAACACGTAACGTGCCCGAACAACCAGAAGGCATCCAGCCAAGTACAAATTTAACAATGGCTCAGACCAATATTGATTTTATAAACACAGCATCTAAGCTTATACCAGTTTTTGATGGTAAAGCGGAAAACTTGAGAAGTTTTTTGGATGCTCTCAATATAGTCGACACCATAAAAGGTGAACATGAGCAACTGGCTGTGTCGATAATTAAGACAAAACTAAAAGGGTCAGCCAGAAACCTAATTAACAGTGAGACAACAATAATTGAGGTCATAAACAAACTTCAGTCCGCTGTTAAAGGTGAATCAGTTGAGGTGTTATCAGCAAAATTGTTGAACCTACAACAAAAAAACAAAACAGCGAACGTTTACACCCAAGAGGTGGAGCTATTAACTAAAGCTTTAGAGGGAGCCTATATTAGTGATGGGCTACCCCAAGAACTGGCAGCCAAATACAGTGTAACACACGCTGTAAAGGCAATGACTAAAAAATTGCTCAATAGATAAGGTAAAACTTATCATGCAGGCAGGCACGTTCAACAACATGAACGATGCAATCTCGAAATTCGTAAACAGTTGCACTGACGCAACTGGGCATTCAAATGCCGTACTCTATTATAATAATGTAGCGAACCGTGGAGGTTATCGTAACCGAGGTGGACAACGCCGAGGTGGATATAACCGAGACGGCCAAAACCGCGGAGGTTATAATAACAATAACCGGCGCTACAATAACAGAGGTAATTATCGAGGAGGCCAAAGGAGCAACTCCTACAATAATGCCAATAATGGACAAGTCCGAGTTGTTCAAAGCAACCCGGAAAACCAGCAGTGACCTTTAGGTGCAAAAACCTAATATATGCCAAGGTTCATAAAGTAAACCTCAGTCTCAATACATTTATAACACTAACAAATGTAGCAACTAGCAAAAAGCTAACATTTTTAATTGACACTGGTGCAGATATATCCCTATTAAGAACTGATTCCGATGTCTTTCATGACATCAACAGGGATAAAATAGTTAGTATCCAAGGCATAGGCAAAGGAGTAATATACTCGAAAGGCCAAGCCTCCGTAGAGCTACAGACAGAAAATTATATAATCCCGCACAATTTTCACTTGGTAGATTTTAATTCACCACTACCAAGCGATGGGATTATAGGTTTAGATTTTATAAAACGATTTAATTGCGTTTTAGATTTTCAAGAGTTAGAAGATTGGTTTACATTGAGACCATCTAACTTACATTTTCCAATCAATGTTCCCATACAGTTTAACTCTGGTAATAATTCAATATATTTACCAGCAAGAACGCAAGTCGTCCGAAAAATAGAGCTAACCTCGAATGAGGATAGCATATTGATCCCAAATCAGGAAATTCAAAATGGCATTTATGTTGCAAACACAATTGCCACAGCATCAAATGCATTTGTCCGTTTACTAAATACAACCAGTACCGACCAGTTAGTTAACACCAACAACTTGCAATACGAATCACTTTCGAACTATGAAATAGTTCAAACTCCTCCAAGCAATAGGGAAAAAACTGTCCTAGCTCAACTAACTAAGAATTTTCCACCCCAGTTCAAAACAGAACTGGTGGAAATATGCACCATGTATAGTGATGTGTTCGGTCTTGAAACAGAGGCGATCACAACCAACAACTTTTATAAACAAAAATTGAGACTGAAAGATACAGAACCGGTTTATATTAAAAACTATAGAAGTCCACATAGCCATCTGGAAGAGATCCAGAAGCAAGTAGGGAAACTGATTACGGATCGTATAGTCGAACCATCCGTATCAGAATATAATAGTCCACTCTTGTTAGTTCCGAAAAAAGCCCTTCCGGGCTCAATAGATAAAAAATGGCGATTAGTAATCGACTATCGTCAAATTAATAAAAAACTTTTGGCTGATAAGTTTCCTCTGCCAAGAATCGAAGATATTCTAGATCAACTTGGCCGAGCAAAATATTTTTCGTGTCTTGATTTAATGTCAGGATTTCATCAAATTGAACTTGATGAAAATTCAAGAGATATAACGTCGTTTTCAACGAGCAATGGCTCATATCGCTTTACGCGATTACCTTTCGGCTTAAAAATAGCGCCAAATTCATTTCAGAGGATGATGACTATAGCATTCTCAGGACTTGAACCTTCCCAAGCCTTCCTTTATATGGATGACTTAATAGTTATTGGATGCTCAGAGCGACACATGATCAAAAACTTGACCAACGTGTTTGAACTGTGCAGGAAAAATAACTTGAAATTACATCCAGAAAAATGCTCATTTTTCATGCGTGAAGTGACTTTCCTAGGTCACAAATGCACAGATAAAGGAATCTTGCCAGATGACAAGAAATATGACGTCATCAAAAATTATCCAGTCCCACATGATGCGGACAGCGCTAGAAGATTCATTGCATTTTGCAATTATTACCGACGTTTTATAAAGAATTTCGCCGACTATTCACGGCACATAACAAGATTATGTAAAAAGAATGTTCCTTTTGAATGGTCAATCGAATGCCAAACTGCATTCGAGCACCTAAAACATCACCTTATGCAACCAACTCTGTTACAATATCCAGATTTTAGTAAAGAATTTTGCATAATCACAGATGCAAGCAAACAAGCGTGTGGAGCGGTGTTAACTCAAAAGCACAATGAACTCCAACTTCCAGTTGCATACGCTTCAAGAGCCTTTACAAAAGGAGAAAGTAACAAGAGTACAACGGAACAAGAGTTAGCAGCTATTCATTGGGCAATAGTGCATTTCAGACCATATATTTATGGCAAGCACTTCACTGTCAAAACAGATCACAGACCACTCACGTATCTGTTTTCGATGGTAAATCCCAGCTCTAAACTAACCCGAATGAGGCTAGAATTAGAAGAATATGACTTTACTGTAGAGTACCTAAAGGGCAAGGACAATCATGTAGCGGATGCGTTATCAAGAATAACCATCGACGAACTAAAACACATGAATGCAACCATATTAAAAGTCACTACGCGAAATCAAAGTAAACAGAAGAAATCCTGCGCAGGACATGAACAATTGGAATTGCCAAAGCAATCTATTGTCAACGCTTCTAAGCCCAACGTATATGAAGTCATAACAAATGACGAAGTACGTAAAGTAGTGACCTTGCGAATAACCGAATCCAAATGCTCATTAAAGCATGGAAATAAAGTTGTTGCAAGAATTGATGTTAGCGATCTGTACACCAATGGAATTCTAGACTTAGGTCAGTTCTTCCAAAGGCTTGAAACGCAAGCCGGTATACTTAAGATCAGCCGACTCAAAGTGGCACCGAGCGAAAAGATCTTTGAATTAACTTCAATAGAATCTTTTATCAAAATGGGCAATAAAAAACTAAAAACATTACGAGTAGCGCTACTCAAGCCGGTGACCCTAATAAAAAATACAAAAGATCAAGAAGCGATTCTGTTTACAAACCATGACGATCCCATACAAGGTGGTCATACAGGCATTTCAAGAACATTGGCCAAAATAAAAAGACACTACTATTGGAAAAACATGACACGTGATGTCAAGGAGTACGTACGTAGATGTCAAAAATGCCTGACGTCGAAAACAACGACGAACACAAAATCAACTATGACCCTAACTGACACACCAACTAAAGCGTTCGACAGAGTGATAGTAGACACTATTGGTCCACTACCTAAGTCAGAAAATGGCAATGAATATGCAGTCACCTTAATATGTGACCTAACTAAATATTTAGTTGCCATTCCAATTGCAAATAAAAGTGCAAACACCGTCGCAAAAGCAATTTTTGAAAATTTTATTCTGAAGTACGGTCCAATGAAGACGTTCATTACGGACATGGGAACAGAATACAAAAATTCAATTATAAATGATTTATGCAGTTATATGAAAATAGACAACATAACGTCTACTGCATATCATCACCAGACTTTGGGTACCGTTGAAAGAAGTCATAGAACCTTCAACGAGTACATTCGTTCATATATATCAGTTGACAAAACTGATTGGGACATATGGTTACAATATTTTGTGTATTGTTTTAATACTACACCATCAGTAACCCATAATTACTGCCCATATGAACTAGTATTTGGTAAGCCAAGTAACTTGCCAATACATTTTAATAAAATAGATAGAATAGAACCTATATATAATATAGATGACTACGCTAAAGAAGTTAAATTTAGATTAGAAAACGCGTATAAGAGGGCCCGTATAATGTTAGAAAATAATAAAATAAGACAAAAATTAGCATATGACAATAGGGTATCAGATTTTAAAATAGACGTAGGCGATAAAGTTTTATTGAAAAATGAAACAGCACATAAGTTAGAACCAGTCTATATAGGACCATTTGAGGTCATTAGAATAGAAGAAAGGAATAATATAATAATAAAAAATAAGAAAAATAAGGAACAAAAAGTTCATAAGGATAGGTTAAAACCAATATGAAAAGTATAATAATATTAATACAAAAAAAAAAAAAAAATATAGTGAAGAAAGTAATTTTACACACATAAAAAAAAAAAAAAAAAAAAAATAATAAAAAAAAAAAAAAAAAAAAATAAAAAATAAATAAATATATAGATATAAATATAAATAAAAATAAATACATAAATCGCTTAAGAAAATCGTATAAAATAACTTCATAGAATTACGTTATTTTTCAAAAGGAGGGAGATGTAGTATGCGCCTATGTAACATTAAGAACATTTAAGTACAAAAGTACTTAAAGCATACAAACGCATAGCACTGCGTTTATGCAATCAATAAGACCCAGACGGATGTAACATGATCATCCACTTTAAGGGGCCAATATATATTTGCACGGTCAGCGTTCCCACGCTTACCAAGTGCCAAATACATAAGTGCATAACTCTCTCTCCCAATCAGCATATATAGATATATGATATACATAAGTGAGCCGCTCCGCTGCTGGCGTAGCCGCAGCTACACGGTTTAGCCTTAAGCGAAATGTATTTAAGGAACATATGAAATAATTAAATTAACAATTAAGAAAACACTTTCATTGGAGCGGGACCTTACCTGCTCCAATCAATAAAAACCCATTAAAACGAAAACTGAAGTGTTTCTTATTATAGCAGGATTGTTATAGGTGTATAAGAGCTCTGTTCGGAGCCTCCAAATTTGTCCAGGATTGTTGCCAGTGAGATTTAGTTGGCAGTTATTTTCAGTTATTTTCCGGTTGCATCATCAAATGAGTCCATGTAGCTCGCAGGTTGTTGGTGTTATTGTGGATGCTTCCGATGCTCGCCAGGGGTGTGATTCTCAGTATGATGTTGGTTAAATTGCATATGCAATTATTTCGAGCATATATAGTTTTATTTTTGGGAGAAAATAGAAAAGAATAAAAAACAGGAATTAGTCGACTGTTATATTAAAAGGATGTTTTTACAAAACGTGTCCTTCGGCGCAGTGTTTCATTGAGAGTGTGAGGAGTGATGTATGCAGTTGTCCCAATGTCGTGGCAGCTTGGTGGTGTTTTAATTTTCTTATGCAATTTCCCAATGTTGACACGCATTTGGAGTTTCCCACATAAACACTCCAATTTTCTAAGAGGCACTGTGTGGAGGACAACGTCTTGCAGGGAGTGGAGAGATATTTATGATATAATATAATATAATATAATATAATATAATATTAAACAATGACACAGACTGTAACAAGAAAATTGGTTCTCGAATCGACACAGGGTTTACTTGCATATTTGCACATGGATTATAATAATTAAATAAATAAATAAATGTATGGCAGAGGTGATCGAGACGCACTTCTATCTCATTGTCAAATTATTAATTTTAAATTTTTCTCTAATTGTTTTATTCGTTTTATTATTCTTTTTATTTTGTCTTTCCTGAGATCTTAAAATTTTTGTCTGCCTGCACTAGTTTTTCTATTTATCCTTAAGTTTTAATATCGTTTGTTTTTGTTTAAAAATGTTTTATTTTTTTTTTTTTTTTTTTATTTTTTTAATTGTTTTAATTTTGTATTAATAATTTCCCAGTTTCGTATTATTATCTGGTTCAGGATTGTCAATAAATATATTTATCTAATTTCTTTATACAGAATAATAAACGGCTGTCTGATGTGGGAATTTCTCAATAAGCTCCTTCAGCATATTTATTAGTTTAATAGTATGTATTTATATTATTCCTTTTGAGTGTGAAAGAATTTGTCTCTGGCTATCTTTTTGTGATGAATTGTAGTTTTTATTTTTTCCCTTCCAGGATTGTTATATTTATGGATCATTTTATTATCAATGGCTGTGTATATCCATTTACTTTCCTTTTATAGATTTAAGGAAATTGTGAGAATTCGAAGACTCCCAGTTAATAGTGATGTGTAAACGAGTGTATATATACATTTGTGTATTTCAATATGTGCACAAATTTTCTGACGAAGCACCATGGGTATGCACATCCATGAGGACTCTTTTGAACAGATACCACAACTAATCTATAATGATAGTGGGTGCCAAAAGAGCCCAGGATGGCAGTGATGAACCCATTGGGTGCATGGCCAGTTAGCAGAGATTGTAAAATTGTTTTATATTAGTTTTTACATCTGCAGTAAGTTCTTGTGATTGTGAGTCAACAGGAACAAACCCGAGTAAAGGCAGTTAATGCAGTTAATGCCCAACCCGAGAGTGTTTATGAGACTATATGTTCATGAAATTTACATCATTGAACGCAAGTGTTTATCTTGGAGTAAAAATCGAGAATTGTTGTCAAATAAGGATTGTTAAGTGGCAGGGCTAGATGCTTGGGATGCCTGTGCTAACCTATTTTGTAAATTGCTTGGTTGTATCCGTGCAGGTTTAACACTATTGGCTGCGATTGTATTATGTTGCTGACGTTGTTGTCGATTTTCGATCCAGCCCAATTTAGTGTAATGTCGTCCTCTTGCATGTTTGTCATTTGCAGATGTATGAACAGGTCTGCTAGGGGGTGCATGGGCTCCATGTGTTGTTATTTGCGGTCCCCTATTTAGGTTGCGATTATAGTTATAATAATTGTAATTATAATTATTATTTGGATTGTTATTTCTGCTTCCAGGTTTGCTGACCCATTCCCTATGCCCGTGTGATTGTGGCTGCTGGTTGCCTTGTTGTTGCTGCTGCCAAAACCGAGGCCCATTGTTTCTTGCAAATCTATTATAATTATCAAATCTCCTATTCGGCTGATTGTTATAATTTTTATGATAATTATAATTATGATTGTTAATGCCTGAATTGTCAGTCCATCTCGGATTTGGTCTTGGCCTCTGCGAGAAGCCATTTGCGGTTGTACTTGCTGTCCTTCTGTATGGTATATGTTTGCCATCGTGGCCAAACTGCGACCCTCTATTATTGAGTCTTGTAAAGAATTTGAATAGGACCTGTCGCCTGGCTTGTTTATAGGCTATGCAGCCTTTGTAACTGGCCACATGTCCTTGGCCGCAATTGGCACAGCATGCAGGCATTTCCCTGGGCTTTATGCAATCCCTTGTGCCATGAGAGCCGGCACATTTCAGGCATTTTTCAGGCTTGCTACACATGCGCTGATTGTGACCAAAGCTCTGGCATTTGTAGCAGCGGATGGGCTCGGGAAGGGGCGAGTGAATGGCAATATTGGCCGTTTGGTCAATGATCTTTCCGCAGACAATTAATTTATTGCAACTAGTTCTGTTCGCTGCATCTACATTGGCCTCAAATATGCCGAGCGGCTCTTTAGTCCTAAAGTGTCGCAATTGCCTTAAGGCATAGAACTTTACACCTGTCTGCACAAGGAATTGCCTAATCATATCAATAGGCAAATCCTTCGAGATTCCACTAATCCTGAGACGCAATGGTAGAGTGCGTTTCCTAGGTTGTTTATTGGGTGTTTGTTGTGGCTGATGTGATTGTTGTAAGTCTGCCATTGGGCGAGAGTCTCGGACAGGATTGTTAGCGGCAACAGAAATGGTATTATTATCATAATTTCTACCAGGGCACCCGTAATCCTGAATCCGTTTTTTCAAGGCTGGCTGTTGTTGCTGTTTCAGGATTTGCGAGCTCTCCTCATCGCTACTATCGCTACTAATGTTTGCCCTTTTTCGACTTGTGCTTGTTGGAGCTATGGTTTTAACAGGGTTGTTGTTCTTGCTGACATGATTGCTATTGCTAGCACCCGGATTGTTTAGACTAACATCCATTAAGGATAGCGAAGAGGCACTCTCGACTGTGCTAGCGGTCAGAGAGGTTCGTGGGGCAGGTATGGGAGGAAGGATATTACCACCACCGCCCTTCTGTGATTCCCTCACGAATTTAGCAAAGTTGTCAAAATAGGAGGCCTCTGGAATGGGCGTCTCTACGGGCCGGTGATTAGACAGGAGCTGATTCGGTTGGTTATTTGGATCGGCTTCAGATCGCGGTGGCTGCTGCAGTCTCTCAGAGCTTTTATTGTTTAAAACCCTAGGATGACTGACAGCCGCCAGAGTTTCAGGTATCTCCTCATCCTCGTCAGAAGATATTGTTTCTGGGGAGGAGGAGGTGGTACATAGAACTGTGCGCTTGGGAGTTTCAATTGCTTTAGTTGGTTTTTCTGCTATTTCTGTCGTAACTATTCCTGAACCATTGCTGTTGGCCGACTTGGATTTACCTACGCCTTCATTTAATGCCTCGGCTAGATTCTTTGTCAAGAGGGTATGTGGGCGACTGTAATTATTGTTGGATTCAAGGGCTGTGTTTGTGGCAGTACTGTGCCTTTTTAAATTACGAGTCAGTCCCTTTGAGTTCTGTTTCCCTGTACTATCCGACGCCAGTGACGGGGAGCCGGTAGTGTGGAAAGAACTAGAGGTGGCGGGCATTGGAAGGGAGGAACGTTGCTTTGGATGCATCGGCGGTAAAATTGCAAAGGCATTTGTCCTTTTCACCAGAGTTGCCTCTAAATGAGTTGGTGATCCTAATTTGGCCGTTTTTGTAGAATTTAGGTAAGGATCACGGCAAGCATTTAAGAGGGATTCAGCAGAATTGTTTTTGTTGCCTTTGCCTTCACTTTCATAATTCTTGGTGGCCACGGCAGCATTGTGCCAAGGCGGGGGGGAAAGCGGGGGGAGGGAATGGGTTCACACCTGTGTTTCCTTCCGCATGAATCTGGACTGAAATAATTTTTGGGCCTGCAGAGGAGCTAGAATCCGTATCGGAGACATCCGAACAGGTCATATAATCGGCTACGTTAAATTCTTTTTGCGGCTCCTGCTGCTGACTTTGGTGTGCAGTCGCAGCGGATTTTGCCTGAGCTATCTGCTGCTGCTGCAGAAGCTTCATTTTCTCCTTACTCTTCCTGATTGACTTTCTTTTATTGTGGCTTTTATTGTTCACCATTGTTGCGAAGAGAGGGGTGACCAAGAGACAAACAAATCAAATAGTACAACTAATGGCTGATCAGAGGAGTAATGAGTAAAATTATTAAAAGACAGTAAGACAGGTAAGACAGGTAAAAGTATATAAATATATATGTAAATGTTTATTCCCCACTCAGTTTAGAGTGTCTAATTGGGTTGTCAGATTTTTCTTATTATATATTGCCGAGCTGTGTATATGTATTCCAATTTTAATAAATTTTGTAGATTGTAGTATTTATTTAGGAATGTATTTATATTTTTAATCCTCTCAAGGTAAAATTGTTTTATTATAAAAATATTTATTTATTTATTTATTTTCAGATGCTCGAGGATGTATTATTTTGCTGGTCAAATATTTGCGGCGGCAGCAGGCCGTAAAGGATTGTATTAAATTATATTCTGATTGTATATAAAATATATGTGTTTGATATAAATAAAAATTGTTGAATTGGCAGAATAAATAAAAGGTATTTAGTTGGCACCTGTGCGAGAAACCGTTGAGACAGTGTAAGTATGTGCAAGAGTGTGTATTTATATAAAGGTAAATGTTTCTAAGTTCTCTATTCCACACCTACAGTGTCACTAATTTCCACCCAGGTATTGCCTAAATCAGCAAGTGTATGAAATGTGTGCGTATATTTTTTCTCTCGGTAGGAGAGCGTCAACTTGTTTCCAATTTAAATTCAAATTTATTTGGAGTAGGGAGTTTTAGGATTGTAAAAGGTTGCTCCAAGAAAAAATTGAATCAAATCAAAATCAAAATTGAATAGGATTGTAATATTTATTTAGGCAGAGTCAATTATAGGCAGTGTCAATTATAGGTCTGTTGAAAGGCTTTTCAATAGTGCCCAGTATAAGGGAGATGTGAAGGGGAAGAGCTCACTCCGAGAGAAGCGGATAGTGGGAATGGAACAATATGCACTCACAGAGGTTGTTGTAATTGATCTTCTCGTCTTGTAGATTGTTGTTGTTGTTGTTACATCATGGTTGCATCACAAAAGACGATAAGACGGCTGCTCACTTTTATATGTTCCTCCTCCTCACTTGTAAAATCCGCTATTCGTCAATCGTGTCTTCTTTCAGGTCTCCTTCTTTCACTTTCCTCTCACGTTTTCCTTTAGCTTTTTCACCTCGTTTTTTCCAGAAAATTTTCCCAAGGTTGTGTCACTTTTTTCCTCACTTGATGCTTGCAGGAATGTAAAAAATAAGAGGAAAAACCACAATTGCATTAGTTATGCTGCAGGAAAACTGATGGGAAAACTGCCATCAATATCAATGTCAGCCAGGGGTCAAGCGACGGACGAGCAAAGAAATAGAAGAAATAAAAGACTGGACAAGATGGCCGTCCAAGTCTGAAAATTTTCCACAATTGATTTCACTTAAATTTCAATTAAATTTCTTGCTCATGTGCCTGGCCGAGCCTTTATGCCTTTTATATCACACGAAATTCCACCACTTGCTGTTCAGCTCCAACTCCAGAATTGTTTTAAATAATTTTATTATAATTTTATTATAATTTGTTATAATTTGCCCAGGACTGTATTAGAAAACTGCCATCAATCAATGTCAATGTCAGCCAGGGGTCAGCGACGGACGAGCAAAGAAATAGAAGAAATAAAAGACTGGACAAGATGGCCGTCCAAGTCTGAAAATTTTCCACGATTGATTTCACTTAAATTTCAATTAAATTTCTTGCTCATGTGCCTGGCAGAGCCTTTGTGCCTTTTATTTCACACGAAATTCCACCACTTGCTGTTCAGCTCCAACTCCAGAATTGTTTTAAATAATTTTATTATAATTTGCCCAAGACTGTATTAGAATTGTGTTAAGTCCAAAGAATAATTGCGGAGCTTTTTTCCTTTTCGTGCCGTGGCCGCCTGCTGCCGAACTCGTACTGGAGGAGTCGGGTTGGCAGATCAGGTACACACTCGCGGCATATCTGTTTATTTTGATGTTTTCGTGTTTCCATTTTTTCGATCATAACGGGGTGTACAATTTTTAAGAGAGACGGGGGTGTTTACATAGATTATTGAATTGAATTTAAGAGAATACATAAATGAGTGACAGAAAAACAGAGATTGTATTAATATGCATTTATGCATATGCAAAACGTCTTAAGAATTAATTAACAGATTGTTTGTCATTATAAATTATACAGAAAAATTATACAATTCAAATACAGAGGGTTTCGGTGGTTGTAAATATTTTTTAGATTTAAACAGATACTTAGTTTTTCCCAAGTGGAAAATGAAAAGGGACCGCAAGCATGTACTGCGTTAGGTGCGTGTGGTTCCGTAACTGGCTAACTGGGCAGAGGTTGTTTTTCTACGGAACAAGGTTGCCTACCACCGGATGGACAACCGGCCTCGCTGCGAGCTAGTGGCCAAGAAAGGACTTTGGCCACCTGGGGGTCGCCTAGCCAAAAAAGTGGGCCGGAAGGTCCGGCATATGGGCGTGCCTTCATTGGGATGCCAGTACTTAGAAAATGTCTTGGCCGCCGCTTATAAAAACTCGTATATTTAATTGGAAACATTTAACAAGAAATTTAGAAAAATAGTAATAGATACGAGAAAAATGACGGGGCCAAGTATTTAGCAGTAATAAACTGCTGAGTTAAAAATGCAAAGGCGGATGGCCAGGTGAGTGTCGAGGTGGCTGGGATGGCAGTGTGTAAGTGTAATGGGTAATTAATTAATAGCAGGGCTGTTTTTAGTTTTAGTTTAAGTTTTGTTTTTAGGGAGAGTGTATACGCTGTTTGCGGCGTTTTTTAAAAACAAGGGTAAAAGACTTTTTTTATACAGAATTCAAACGCTGCCGCGCTGCGGCGAAGCCGCAGCCGCGCCCAAAAACAAGAGGAAAACTAAAGATATTAAATTAATTCCCAGAAACCGGATTGTATACTCCATCGTCGTTGCGCCCGTGTCCTCGTCGTCCTGGTCGCCATCGCCTTCGCCATTGCCGTGTATGTTGTAGTAGATCATCTCGCGCCAATACTCTAGCTGCATGCTGTCTGGATTGTTGTAGTTTTTCTTCCGGAGTTGTAAATTGCTGCATCCGCAACGATTGGCCGCCACTTGGCCGGTGCATGCGGACCGCTGCTGTCTGCAACCGATGCAACGACTGGTGCCAAATGCTGCTGTCTGGTTGCACTGGCTACAGGGCTGCTGTGCCGCAAGCGGCCGGCGAGATGGAAGCCCATGGCAGGGATGAAGTTTCCATTGGTTGTTTTTTTAATTGTTTTGGTTTGGCTGCAGCCGATGTGCTGGCTAGATGTTCACACAGGATTGTAAATAACAGTGCGTGTATATATGTGGTTTGGCCCGGGTGAGAGCCAAAGAACGCCTCGGATGGGGGGTGAAGGACATGCTGGCTAGTTGCAAGCATCCACTCCTCCTTGGAGCTGGATCATCCTTGTGCAGGGGGAAAATTGGTCCTCCAGGTTCCATCAGTTTGCCATTTATAGTGCCGCCATTTGAGGGCGACTCCAAAAACGAAAGATCATATAGAGGGCGTGCTGATTGCCGCAGATATCCAGAAACCGCTAGATCCAATTTAAATCCAATAAGAGCCGCATGGTGCGGCCGCATTCTGCATAATTAAATGCGTGTGTGAATGCGTGGTTTGGCAAATAGGGTAACACGTCTTAACGCCATGAGCTGCATGTTCCTGCCGTTGCAAGTGTGCAAGTGGGCAGGTGGATGAGCGGCATGTATGCTCGCTCTCTCGTTAGGCGTCGTGGAAATGCCGTTTCGCCCAAGTCGGCGGCTGGGTATGGCAGGTCGTGGATAGAAAAATCCGGAGGCATCAAGAATCCGTGAGGATGCCATCAGAGGCATTAGTTGGCCCGTATGGGCCATATACACGATGGGCAATGAGTGCGTAGGATTGTTTCTACAGGATTGTTCAATTCAGATCGAGGTGGCAGGAGTATCAGAGTTTGGATTACAGTGTTGTTTTTCAGTTTTACAGTTTTGCAGTTTATCTCATGTTTGGGGGGAATGGAGACGCTTACGCAGCGGTATATAAATTGCTGCCGCGATGCGGCGCAAGCCGCAGTCGCGCCCAAACGAAAAAGAGTGTAGTTAAATTAAATCCAAATTTTAAACTCCATTTAATTCCTATGCCAGTCTCCTCGTCGTAGTCATCGTGGACGCCTCCGTCATTGGTTGGTTGGTCATCGTCGAGGCGAGTCATCAGACGTATAGGTCTACGTCGGCTACGCGGCCAAAATCGCCGCCATCGGATTGTTTATTTATATATAAATATATGTTCTGCTGCTTGTATGGGGGTTGCGCTGCCTCCCAATCCAGTATATTTTCTGCTCCAGAATTGTTGTTCGTCTGTTGCTTTTTTTTTTTTTTTGTGCTGCATCTTTGGCCAAATGAGTGCCACTTGGCTGGTGCTGCGGGGTCGCTGCTAGTGCATCCACTGCAATAACTGGTGCCTAAATGCTGCTGTTATGATTGCAATGTTTACGGAGCAGCTCTGCCGCGAGCGGCCAGCAATATGGCTTTCATGGCCGGTCAGAGTTATTCAGGATAGTTCAATTTAGCGCAGAATCAGAAATTCAACTGTGGGGCTGGACAGCAATCGAGCCGCATGCAGGACCCGTCCGTGTAAGGAGTCCTGAAAAGGACACCTTCTGTGGACCCTGAGCGACCCGGATATACTGCCAGGTGAGTTGATTGTTTCTACAGGATTGTTCAATTCAGATCGAGGTGGCAGGAGTATCAGAGTTTGGATTACAGTGTTGTTTTTCAGTTTTTTTATCTCATGTTTGGGGGGAATGGAGACGCTTACGCAGCGGTATATAAATTGCTGCCGCGATGCGGCGCAAGCCGCAGTCGCGCCCAAACGAAAAAGAGTGTAATTAAGTTAAATTAAATCCAAATTTTAAACTCCATTTAATTCCTATGCCAATCTCCTCGTCATAGTCATCGTGGACGCCTCCGTCATTGGTTGGTTGGTCATTGTCGAGGCAAGCCATCAGATGTATAGGTCATCGTCAGGCTACACGGCCATAATCGCCGCCATCGGATTGTTTATTTATATATAAATATATGTTCTGCTGCTTGTATGGGGGTTGCGCTGCCTCCCAATCCAGTATATTTTCTGCTCCAGAATTGTTGTTCGTCTGTTGCTTTTTTTGTGCTGCATCTTTGGCCAAATGAGTGCCACTTGGCTGGTGCTGCGGGGTCGCTGCTAGTGCATCCACTGCAATAACTGGTGCCTAAATGCTGCTGTTATGATTGCAATGTTTACGGAGCAGCTCTGCCGCGAGCGGCCAGCAATATGGCTTTCATGGCCGGTCAGAGTTATTTTACTTTTATTCAGGATAGTTCAATTTAGCGCAGAATCAGAAATTCAACTGTGGGGCTGGACAGCAATCGAGCCGCATGCAGGACCCGTCCGTGTAAGGAGTCCTGAAAAGGACACCTTCTGTGGACCCTGAGCGACCCGGATATACTGCCAGGTGAGTTGATTTATTGCAGGATTGTTGTAGAAATATGAGCTCTGTTTGGAGCCTCCAAATTTGTCCAGGATTGTTGCCAGTAGTATTTAGTTGGCAGTTATTTTTCGGTTGCATCATCAAATGAGTCCATGTAGCTCGCAGGTTGTTGATATTGATGTGGATGCTTCCGATGCTCGCCAGGGGTGTGATTCTCAGTATGATGTTGGTTAAATTGCATATGCAATTATTTCGAGCATATATAGTTTTATTTTTGGGAGAAAATAGAAAAGAATAAAAAAACAGGAATTAGTCGACTGTTATATTAAAAGGATGTTTTTACAAAACGTGTCCTTCGGCGCAGTGTTTCATTGAGAGTGTGAGGAGTGATGTATGCAGTTGTCCCAAAGTCGTGGCAGCTTGGTGGTGTTTTAATTTTCTTATGCAATTTCCCAATGTTGACACGCATTTGGAGTTTCCCACATAAACACTCCAATTTTCTAAGAGGCACTGTGTGGAGGACAACGTCTTGCAGGGAGTGGAGAGATATTTATGATATAATATAATATAATATAATATAATATAATATTAGACAATGACACAGACTGTAACAAGAAAATTGGTTCTCGAATCTACACAGGGTTTACTATGCATATTTGCACATGGATTATAATAATTAAATAAATAAATAAATGTATGGCAGAGGTGTTCAAGACGCACTTCTATCTCATTGTCAAATTTATTAATTTTAAATTTTCTCTAGTTGTTTTATTTGTTTTATTATTCTTATTATTTTTGTCTTTCCTTAGATCTTAAAATTTTTGTCTGCCTGCACTAGTTTGCCTATTTGTCCTTAGGTTTTAATATTGTTTTTTTTTTTTTTTTTTTTTTTTTTTTTTTAATTTTTTTTTAATTTTTTTTTTTTTTTTTTTTTTTTTTTTTTTTTTTTTTTGTGTTTTAATAGTTTCCCAGATTTGTATTGTTATCTGGTTCAGAATTGTCAATATATGTATTTATTTAATTTCAATATGCGGAATAATGAAATGCTGTCTGCTGTGGAAATTTCTCATTAAGCTCCCTCAGCAAATTTATTAGTTTAATAGTATGTATTTATATTATTCCTTTTGAGTGTGAAAGAATTTGTCTCTGGCTTTCTTTTTGTGATGAAATGTAATTTTTATTATTTTTTTTTTCCCCTTCCAAGATTGTTATATTTATATTTATGGATCATTTTATTATCAATGGCTGTGTATATCCATTTACTTTCCTTTTATAGATTTAAGGAAATTGTGAGAATTCGAAGTCTCCCAGTTTATAGTGATGTATAAATGAGTGTATATATACATTTGTGTATTTCAATACGTGCACAAATTACGTGCACAAATTATCTGACAAAGCACCATGGGTATGCACATCCATGAGGACTCTTTTGAACAGATACCACAACTAATCTATAATGATAGTGGGTGCCAAAAGAGCCCAGGATGGCAGTGATGAACCCATTGGGTGCATGGCCAATTAGCAGAGATTGTAAAATTGTTTTATATTAGTTTTTACATCTGCAGTAAGTTCTTGTGATTGTGAGTCAACAGGAACAAACCCGAGTAAAGGCAGTTAATGCAGTTAATGCCCAACCCGAGAGTGTTTATGAGACTATATGTTCATGAAATTTACATCATTGAACGCAAGTGTTTATCTTGGAGTAAAAATCGAGAATTGTTGTCAAATAAGGATTGTTAAGTGGCAGGGCTAGATGCTTGGGATGCCTGTGCTAACCTATTTTGTAAATTGCTTGGTTGTATCCGTGCAGGTTTAACACTATTGGCTGCGATTGTATTATGTTGCTGACGTTGTTGTCGATTTTCGATCCAGCCCAATTTAGTGTAATGTCGTCCTCTTGCATGTTTGTCATTTGCAGATGTATGTACAGGTCTGCTAGGGGGTGCATGGGCTCCATGTGTTGTTATTTGCGGTCCCCTATTTAGATTGTGATTATAATTATTATTATTTGGATAATTATTCCTGCTTCTTAATTTGTTGTCCCATTCCCTATGCCCGTGTGAATGCGGCTGTTGATGGTTTTGTTGTTGCGGTTGCCAAGACCAGGGACCGTTGTTTCTTACGTACGGTGCGGGGCGTGTGTGCGCTGCGACGGCCGGAGAGAGAGTCTTGCCATTTCCTCTCGTCCATCCTACAGCTGCATGCTCGTGTATCTGCTCCGCAAGACAGAGCTCTTGCAGATACATGGCAGTTTTCCTCGCCCAGGCATTTTTCATCTTCCTTCTGGGGGGAAATTGCAGCTCGTCGATCCTTTTTTCGCTCTCACGCCGGCAGGAGGAGACTCTCTGCCGCTCGTCTTCATGCGCATCGCCGAGTACTCAAAATTATTGTATTTTTTCCATCAATAATAAACCTTACATTCTATTACAATTTTTCTGCTACAATGTATACACTTAGTTTGTTATTTACATTTGTCTTTGTGTGTAAGAACAGAAAATTGAATTAGAATTACATATATATATAGGAGTTATAGTCCTAACCGAGGCTTACTACAGATTGTTTTTACAGAGTGATGTCAAAAATACAATTTTGTGTGGGATGAGAAAATAAATAAATGCCATGAATTTAAGATACTGAAACTAAAGGCGATGCTGGGCAACTAAACATGAAGGCGACTTCGTTAGGCTAGGTTTTCGCTTCGTAAACTGGCTGATCTAAATAGATCATCTAGGGCTGTCTATGTGGGGGTCACAGTTTTTCAATCAAAGAGACAGAATGGTTGTTTATACAGATTTTGATTGTTGAATTGTTATTCTACTCTGAGACTGATTGGCTAGCTTTTTTGTTTGTTTGGCAGGAAGGATGCCCCCACCACGAAGCTGTGGGCCAGCGGCAACTTCCTATGCATTTGCTCTGCAGTGCGTTCTGTCGCAGTACCGGGTCAGACCCCGGCTGGACAGAGATCGCGGAAACCGAATTCAAATCGGGCAGGCAATGAAGTGCACTTGGGCACCACACATTAGGCATTGGACCAGTTAGGCTGACTTGGATTTTGTGTTTAATAATTGTAGTATACTATTGCTTGTTTGGTTGAGTATAAAATGTGCCCCAATTGGCTTATAAAAAACTCGCTTTTTTTTTAAAAGAAAGAAAGAATGGAAATTATAAAAAGATACAAGTTTTTTTTGCGAGATAAAAAAATGACCAATGGGGCTATGTGAAGGGGCAGCAGTCTACGCATCCAAACTACGTTACTGGACTCTACTAGGCATACGTAGATCTGCATGCTTCTGGTGTTTGTATTTGTTAATATTTGCTGCTACATACTGGATGATACTGGCTGAAGATTGGTGATGTTTACTGCTGCTGCTGCTGCTTCTGCTGCTGCTACATGCCTCTGTAGATGTGTGAGTTGTCTGTTGCATGCTTGCTGCTGCTGTTGCTGCTGCTAATTGCTTCTGGTGTTGGTGTTGTGGGTGCAGCTGCAGGCTGCATGCTAGACGTTGGCATGCAACAGAATCGTCGCAGTCGAACAGCATCATCGTCGTCGTCGTCGTCCATCGGCAGCGTCAGTGTTTGTATCGTGGCAGCCGTCGACAAGCAAACAAACAAACAGACAGACAGCAATGGCATGGGGCAATTGGATTGCAAGGATCCAGTACTGAAGCACGTTGATCGGGTTGAACCTGGCACCTGTCCTTGTGAGATGCCCTGAAAAGGGCAACTCCTGTAGGCACCAGAGTCCCGACTCAAACGGCCAGTAGCTCTGCGCTGCGATTTGGATTTGCCAATGCTGCTGTTGTTGTGGTGGTAGATGTAGCTGCCGACCAGATGTTGCAGACTGCGACGAGAATATGGATGCTGATGTAGAAGAGTAGGAGGAATGTCTCCGGATGGAGGTGATGGTGCCCAGGGTGAGTGTAAACGCTTTGCAGCATCTCGGTATATGTAGAGGTAGGTTATATCTGCTGCCGCATGGCGGCACTCGCCAACCATGCCCCGGGATTTTGGAGTACTTGTCGTCTCCGTCATCTTCAGCATCATCATCGTCGTTGCAGTCATCATCATCAGATGTTGTTGTCGTCGTCGTCATGGCTCTGATGTAATGGTCCAGAATTTGTATGTCAGAGCCAACTCCTCCTCCACTCGGTACGATTTGTTTGTGTTCGCCTTGTAGTGAAAGGGAGATAAGAGGAGAAGAAAGAAAAACCATTGGGGACCATGTGAACAGGTCCCAACTGGGATTAGTACATTCATTGTTTTTCGGACGTATTCAGTTGACATGGCTCGTATGCTGCTCGCTGCGTGTGCTGTGGTATGGATTCGATCACATATGTTGTTGCAAAAGTTTGTTTCATTTGGTTTTGTATGTCTATGTATGTTTTTATGCATCAAAATGTAAAAAGCATACATGTGCACGCGAGCCAAGACCACCCACACACACACACACTCATGCACGTACACAAATGGCCATGTCAATTGGATAGTCGTCGTGTTTGTCTTATTTTCAGGTACCTCCTACAATCTATATGGGGGTAGGTATACACAATAGTTCAATCAACACAGGTAAGCAAGCACAGAGTATAGTATCGAGTAAGATCTTCCCAGAGTTAATTTGTATTCAAGGTTTTATATTTTCCGGCAAAATCTCTCTCAATAAACTTGGTCACTATACGTATGTTTCTCAGGGTGTTTCTTATTGTGTATGTACGTTTCATATTGATTCATCTCGTTCCTAAATGGTTGTAAAATCCAGGGGTGTGCCAAAATTAGTCGTGTGTATACCGATTAGATCGGCAATCATATTTATTACAAGTTTACACGATCTGGCATCGCAGGGTGGTGATGAAGTATGGTGTGTTTAATTAAACATTGTCAATAGTAGTAAGAGTAGGACATCCATAGAAGAGAACAAAATTTACCAATTGATTAGTTACAAGGTTTATAAATGTTTGGCAAATTTATTCTCAATAATTGGACGCTATCTTATATTTCTCAGGGTGTTTCTATTGAGAATGTTCGTTTCGTTTTAATTCCATCTCGTTTCTAAATAGTTGTTATTACGAATTTTTACGATCTGAATATGCAGGGTGTTGTTAAAGTCTGGTATATTAAAATATACATTGAGTAGTAAAGAGACTAAGAGTGCCTGGGAAGAAAATGGGTGAGTATATGTGTATATATGCATTTTGTGTAATTTGTATTAATACAACTCGATATTATTCCAGATTGGCATGTGGCGAAAAGACACACAGAGGGATTAGAAATGTCTTGCAAATTGTATTCATATACATAACATGTATGAATTTTTTGCCATCAACGTGGGCAAGAATTGTAATTGAACTGAACGAGCGCCAACTGGTGGCCGAGAGATCGGTTTCAATTAAATAAAACAAAGATTTAAGAACAATTTTTTTGTAAGTAGATCCGAAAATCAACAGGTGTAATAATAAAATTGCCTAATCTCTTATTATTTTTCTTGTGCATATGGATGCAGTTTCAGTTGTGCAGTGTGCTGTAATAATATATATATATATTTACCGGGCAGTGCCATCTACTTTATAAATTGGCTAAACTTAACTGACTTTGGCTTTGTCTGTTGTGATTTCTGCTGCTGCAGCTGTGGTCGCTGCTTGTCAGCGCTATGCCCTCCTGCGGATAACCAACTGAATTCTGAAAGAGGTCAGCAAACATGTCCCAGAGTAATTGTTGGGCCTGCTGCATGTGCTGATTTTGATGCTGCTTATGCTGTAATTGCTTCGGCTGATGCCGTGCTCTGCCATTGGCCATGCCAGTATTGTTATGGGCATGGGCATGGGCACCTCCAGCGACAGCGGCCATCCTTGCGAATGTAGACGCCAGTGTCTGCTGCGCAGGTGGATAGTTTCCAGTACGTGCTCTCATTTGGCTGTTTGCCTCTCGTCTGTGGTTCTTATTGTTGTTGCCATTGTGCCGCTGATTGCTTCTGATGTTCGTGTGGTGGTTGGCCTTCTTGCCGTTTCTCGGACCAATGCTGTTTCTGTTGTTCTTGTTGCTGTCGCCACCATCAGACCTGCCGTTTCTGCCAGCGTCATTTCCATGTTTGTTTACATTTCTGGATTTATTGAAATGCTTGGCTAGCAGTTGGCGTCTGGCCAGGCGGTAAGATGGACAGCTCTTGTAGCTGGCGACATGGCCGCCACCGCAGTTCGAGCAGCAGGTCGGCTGATTTAGAGGCTTGGTGCACTCTCTGGTGTTGTGCTTGCCTGCACATTTGAGGCAGTTGGCGTATTGAGATCGGCATTTTGACTGCAGGTGGCCATACTTTTGGCATCTGTAGCACCTGATTGGCTCTGGCAGTGGCGGCAGGAGTGCGATTGTTGGTTGCTGTTGTAGTTGTAATGCTTCAAGTAACTTGCCGCTGCCATTCATCAGGCTGTTGCAGCTCTCCTTGTTCATTGCCTCGACCGCACACTCGTAAATGCCAAGTGGCATTTTTGTCTTAAAGTGTAACAATTGCCTCAGATTTGTGTATTTAACCCCTAAGCGCTGTAATTCCAATTCTAATACATTTATTTCTATGTCTTTGCAGATCTTGGAAATTCGCAGGCGCCATGGCCGTGGAGGCGGAAACCTGGCCCGTTTGTCCAAATTGTCATTGGCAATTGGAACAGAAGAAGGAGTTGCGGCTGGAGGAGGAGGATGTGCAGCAGATAACGCCGCAGCCATCAATCCCAAATTATTGTCGATTGCAGTAGCTGGCCTTATGTCTATACTTTGCCCCTGTGCTGGTTCTTTCTGCTGCTGCTGCTGCTGCTGAACCTGTGGCTGTAGCAGTTGACGCTGCGTTTGAGGCTGCTGGGACGACTGCTGCTGCTGTGCCCTCAACTCCTGATCAGTGACCTGTTGCTGCCGCTGCTGCAACCGCTTTGCCCTCACCTTCTCAAGAATAATCTTTTGGGGATTGACTGCACAAGTTGGAATCCCGCCTCATCGCTGCTATTCAGTTCAAGTGCCCTTTTCCTATTGCCATTTCTATTCAAGCTATTTATATCCATCTCAGGTAGTATTTGAGGCGAGATCGCGCCTACCCTGTCTGTATGCCCTACTCCCTGCAGAGATTGCGAAACAGCCTTGGATTGATTCAGTTTTATGTTCTGTACTTCTAGCTGCTGTTCCTGTCCGCTAACTCTACCACCTAGTGCTCCATCTATGGAGGCTCTATTTGGGAGGCCAGAGCTATGACTAATATTCCTGAGATCCCACATCTCCTGATCTATTGTAGAGGTGGACGTGGATGCAGAGGACGTGGAGGAGAGGGCAGAGGGTCTTGGGTCAATATCTACCGAAGAAGCTATAGAATTATTGTCACCATCCTGGGCAGCAGCACGAGGCATCTGTATAGAGGAGCATGAGGATGTCGATGCTGAGGACAGGGATGTCGTCTGTAATTGTTGCAGCTGCTGCTGTGATTGTTCCATGTTTTCATTCTCACCCTGCTGCAAAGGCTTTTTCTCGGTCTTGTTTTTATTTCTATTTTTATTATTATTTTTGGCCTTCCCGGCCGTCTTTTTGTGAGTCACCTTCTTTCTAGCCATAATTATTTTTATATAATTTCTTTAGGTTGATGTTGTATTAGAGCGGAGTGAGAAACAATAAAAAACTAAAAGGCGAGTATAACAAAACAGATAAAGAAGAATCTCTCTTTGCACGACCAAGTTGGGAGTTGCACTATGTGTACAAATAAGTTGTCAATTTATTTAAATGCAGATTAGGGGAAAAAAGTTTTCCAGCGTGTCTCGGATAGGATTGTGTAAGCTTATCAACATTAACAAGGCCGTGGAGCGATGTAGTCAAGGTGTTGTTTAGGATAACTCTAATCACTGAGCAAAGCTGTGCTGATTTTTGTCTACCGAGATGAACTGTATACACATAAAGATATAGAACAGAAAGGGGGAGTAACTAGACAGAACACGGAAAAATCTATATATATATATATATTTAAATGTGCATATGTGCCGCCAGCGCAATAATAAATTGTATAGTTGAAACAATAGTTATTTATATTTTTATTAAATAAATAAGTTATTTAATTGAAAAGCTCAAGAGTGTGTGTGTGTTTATTTATTTCCTTCTATCAAATATAGTCAACTTGTGGGATTTATTTCACGTCTGTTTGGCAGCGTGTGAATATATATGTATATGCTAGCGTATGTTTTTTTTTTTATATATGAGAGGAAGAAATAATAGTTTCAACTTTGCACTCTCGCAATATCAAAGATCAGAGTCTCAGGTCAAGTGTAAAATATTTATCAAATCAAATCAAATCCAAAAAAATGTTTGTTGCTGCCGAATTGCGGCTAAATGGGCAATTGCTTTACTTTAAACCAAATCCAAAACAAGATACTTTTCGTGTCAGTTTACTTTACTTTACACACAGGTTGAAGTTGAAAGTATTGAATTGTATTGTATTGAATTGAATTGGCAGGTAAGTTGAATTGAGTTGTAATTGATTGAATTGTTTGTTTGATTGAATTGAATTGGCAGGTTGAATTGGCAGGTTGAAGAAGAGCAGATGGGGTGCAATACGTACGCAAATGTATACACACACCAAAGAGTGTGTGTGTGTCTGTCTGTAGATGCAGGTGTTGTAGCAGTATTAGTATGCACTCTCCAAGTCTCCAAATGCTCCAAGTCTCCAAGATGCCAGACGTCCAAGTATTGGTGTCCAAAGAGCGAGTTGAGCGAGGTTAGCGGATCATGCCGTGTATGTACACGAACCGGTTGTATGTATATGTGCACAAGATGGTTGATTTTTTCCACCTCGTGTTTTTCGCGAAAAACTTTCAGAGTCGGAAAAGGTGGGAAATTCGCACTTTTCCGTAGAACCTCCAACACGCTCGAGTAGATCTCGACGAGGGCTATTTTTTAGCACCAAATTTACCAATTAATTCCGCCTGCAACCCAATGAAAAACGACTTGGTTCGGGAGCTCTGATTTTGGTACGGTGCGGGGCGTGTGTGCGCTGCGACGGCCGGAGAGAGAGTCTTGCCATTTCCTCTCGTCGTCCTTCAGCTGCATGCACATGTATCTGCTCCACAGGACAGAGCTCTTGCAGATACATGGCAATTTTCCTCGCCCAGGCATTTTTCATCATCTTCCTTCTGGGGGGAAATTGCAGCTCGTCGTCCTTTTTCGCTCTCACGCCGGCAGGAGGAGACTCTCTGCCGCTCGTCTTCATGCGCATCGCCGAGTACTCAAAATTATTGTATTTTTTCCATCAATAATAAACCTTACATTCTATTACAATTTTTCTGCTACAATGTATACACTTAGTTTGTTATTTACATGTGTCTTTGTGTGTAAGTAAAATTTGAACAGAAAATTGAATTAGAATTACATATATATATAGGAGTTATAATCCTAACCGAGGCTTACTACAGATTGTTTACAGAGTGATGTCAAAATACAATTTTGTGTGGGATAAAAAAAATAAATGCCATGAATTTAAGATACTGAAACTAAAGGCGATGCTGGGCAACTAAACATGAAGGCGACTTCGTTAGGCTAGGTTTTCGCTTCGTAAACTGGCTGATCTAAATAGATCATCTAGGGCTGTCTATGTGGGGGTCACAGTTTTGTTTCAATCAAAGAGACAGAATGGTTGTTTATACAGATTTTGATTGTTGAATTGTTATTCTATTCTGAGACTGATTGGGTAGCTTTTTTTTGTTTGTTTGGCAAGAAAAATGCCCCCACCACGAAGCTGTGGGCCAGCGGCAACTTCCTATGCATTTGCTCTGCAGTGCGTTCTGTCGCAGTACCGGGTCAGACCCCGGCTGGACAGAGATCGCGGAAACCGAATTCAAATCGGGCAGGCAATGAAGTGCACTTGGGCACCACACATTAGGCATTGGACCAGTTAGGCTGACTTGGATTTTGTTTTTAATAATTGTAGTATACTATTGCTTGTTTGGTTGAGTATAATAGTGCCCCAATTGGCTTATAAAAAACTCGCATTATTTAAAAAAAAGAAAGAAAGAATGGAAATTATAAAAGATACAAGTTATTTTTGCGAGATAAAAAAATGACCAATGGGGCTATGTGAAGGGGCAGCAGTCTACGTATCCAAACTACGTTACTGGACTCTACTAGGCATACGTAGATCTGCATGCTTCTGGCGTTTGTTATTTGTTAATATTTGCTGCTACATACTGGATGATACTGGCTGAAGATTGGTGATGTTTACTGCTGCTGCTGCTGCTTCTGCTGCTGCTACATGCCTCTGTAGATGTGTGCGTTGTCTGTTGCATGCTTGCTGCTGCTGTTGCTGCTGCTAATTGCTTCTGGTGTTGGTGTTGTGGGTGCAGCTGCAGGCTGCATGCTAGACGTTGGCATGCAACAGAATCGTCGCAGACGAACAGCATCATCGTCGTCGTCGTCGTCGTCGTCCTCGGCAGTGTCAGTGTTTGCATGGCATGGGGCAATTGGATTGCAAGGATCCAGTACTGAAGCACGTTGATCGGGTTGAACCTGGCACCTGTCCTTGTGAGATGCCCTGAAAAGGGCAACTCCTGTAGGCACCAGAGTCCCGACTCAAACGGCCAGTAGCTCTGCGCTGCGATTTGGATTTGCCAATGCTGCTGTTGTTGTGGTAGATGTAGCTGCCACCAGATGTTGCAGGCTGCGACAAGGATATGGATGCTGATGTAGAAGAGTAGGAGGAATGTCTCCGGATGGAGGTGATGGTGCCCAGGGTGAGTGTAAACGCTTTGCAGCATCTCGGTATATGTAGAGGTAGGTTATATCTGCTGCCGCATGGCGGCACTCGCCAACCATGCCCCGGGATTTTGGAGTACTTGTCGTCTCCGTCATCTTCAGCATCATCATCGTCGTTGCAGTCATCATCATCAGATGTTGTTGTCGTCGTCGTCATGGCTCTGATGTAATGGTCCAGAATTTGTATGTCAGGAGCCAACTCCTCCTCCACTCGGTACGATTTGTTTGTGTTCGCCTTGTAGTGAAAGGGAGATAAGAGGAGAAGAAAGAAAAAACCATTGGGGACCATGTGAACAGGTCCCAACTGGGATTAGTACATTCATTGTTTTTCGGACGTATTCAGTTGACATGGCTCGTATGCTGCTCGCTGCGTGTGCTGTGGTATGGATTCGATCACATGTGTTGTTGCAGAAATTGGTTTCATTTGGTTTTGTATGTCTATGTATGTTTTTATGCATCAAGATGTAATATGAAAAATACATGTGCACGCGAGCCAAGACCACCCACACACACACACACTCATGCACGTACACAAATGGCCATGTCAATTGGATAGTCGTCGTGTTTATCTTATTTTCAGGTACCTCCTACAGTCTATATGGGGGTAGGTATACACAATAGTTCAATCAACACAGGTAAGCAAGCACAGAGTATAGTATCGAGTAAGATCTTCCCAGAGTTAATTTGTATTCAAGGTTTTATATTTTCCGGCAAAATCTCTCTCAATAAACTTGGTCACTATACGTATGTTTCTCAGGGTGTTTCTTATTGTGTATGTACGTTTCATATTGATTCATCTCGTTCCTAAATGGTTGTAAAATCCAGGGGTGTGCCAAAATTAGTCGTGTGTATACCGATTAGATCGGCAATCATATTTATTACAAGTTTACACGATCTGGCATCGCAGGGTGGTGATGAAGTATGGTGTGTTTAATTAAACATTGTCAATAGTAGTAAGAGTAGGACATCCATAGAAGAGAACAAAATTTACCAATTGATTAGTTACAAGGTTTATAAATGTTTGGCAAATTTATTCTCAATAATTGGACGCTATCTTATATTTCTCAGGGTGTTTCTATTGAGAATGTTCGTTTCGTTTTAATTCCATCTCGTTTCTAAATAGTTGTTATTACGAATTTTTACGATCTGAATATGCAGGGTGTTGTTAAAGTCTGGTATATTAAAATATACATTGAGTAGTAAAGAGACTAAGAGTGCCTGGGAAGAAAATGGGTGAGTATATGTGTATATATGCATTTTGTGTAATTTGTATTAATACAACTCGATATTATTCCAGATTGGCATGTGGCGAAAAGACACACAGAGGGATTAGAAATGTCTTGCAAATTGTATTCATATACATAACATGTATGAATTTTTTTGCCATCAACGTGGGCAAGAATTGTAATTGAACTGAACGATCGCCAACTGGTGGCCGAGAGATCGGTTTCAATTAAATAAAACAAAGATTTAAGAACAATTTTTTTGTAAGTAGATCCGAAAATCAACAGGTGTAATAATAAAATTGCCTAATCTCTTATTATTTTTCTTGTGCATATGGATGCAGTTTCAGTTGTGCAGTGTGCTGTAATAATATATATATATATTTACCGGGCAGTGCCATCTACTTTATAAATTGGCTAAACTTAACTGACTTTGGCTTTGTCTGTTGTGATTTCTGCTGCTGCAGCTGTGGTCGCTGCTTGTCAGCGCTATGCCCTTGCGGATAACCAACTGAATTCTGAAAGAGGTCAGCAAACATGTCCCAGAGTAATTGTTGGGCCTGCTGCATGTGCTGATTTTGATGCTGCTTATGCTGTAATTGCTTCGGCTGATGCCGTGCTCTGCCATTGGCCATGCCAGTATTGTTATGGGCATGGGCATGGGCACCTCCAGCGACAGCGGCCATCCTTGCGAATGTAGACGCCAGTGTCTGCTGCGCAGGTGGATAGTTTCCAGTACGTGCTCTCATTTGGCTGTTTGCCTCTCGTCTGTGGTTCTTATTGTTGTTGCCATTGTGCCGCTGATTGCTTCTGATGTTCGTGTGGTGGTTGGCCTTCTTGCCGTTTCTCGGACCAATGCTGTTTCTGTTGTTCTTGTTGCTGTCGCCACCATCAGACCTGCCGTTTCTGCCAGCGTCATTTCCATGTTTGTTTACATTTCTGGATTTATTGAAATGCTTGGCTAGCAGTTGGCGTCTGGCCAGGCGGTAAGATGGACAGCTCTTGTAGCTGGCGACATGGCCGCCACCGCAGTTCGAGCAGCAGGTCGGCTGATTTAGAGGCTTGGTGCACTCTCTGGTGTTGTGCTTGCCTGCACATTTGAGGCAGTTGGCGTATTGAGATCGGCATTTTGACTGCAGGTGGCCATACTTTTGGCATCTGTAGCACCTGATTGGCTCTGGCAGTGGCGGCAGGAGTGCGATTGTTGGTTGCTGTTGTAGTTGTAATGCTTCAAGTAACTTGCCGCTGCCATTCATCAGGCTGTTGCAGCTCTCCTTGTTCATTGCCTCGACCGCACACTCGTAAATGCCAAGTGGCATTTTTGTCTTAAAGTGTAACAATTGCCTCAGATTTGTGTATTTAACCCCTAAGCGCTGTAATTCCAATTCTAATACATTTATTTCTATGTCTTTGCAGATCTTGGAAATTCGCAGGCGCCATGGCCGTGGAGGCGGAAACCTGGCCCGTTTGTCCAAATTGTCATTGGCAATTGGAACAGAAGAAGGAGTTGCGGCTGGAGGAGGAGGATGTGCAGCAGATAACGCCGCAGCCATCAATCCCAAATTATTGTCGATTGCAGTAGCTGGCCTTATGTCTATACTTTGCCCCTGTGCTGGTTCTTTCTGCTGCTGCTGCTGCTGCTGAACCTGTGGCTGTAGCAGTTGACGCTGCGTTTGAGGCTGCTGGGACGACTGCTGCTGCTGTGCCCTCAACTCCTGATCAGTGACCTGTTGCTGCCGCTGCTGCAACCGCTTTGCCCTCACCTTCTCAAGAATAATCTTTTGGGGATTGACTGCACAAGTTGGAATCCCGCCTCATCGCTGCTATTCAGTTCAAGTGCCCTTTTCCTATTGCCATTTCTATTCAAGCTATTTATATCCATCTCAGGTAGTATTTGAGGCGAGATCGCGCCTACCCTGTCTGTATGCCCTACTCCCTGCAGAGATTGCGAAACAGCCTTGGATTGATTCAGTTTTATGTTCTGTACTTCTAGCTGCTGTTCCTGTCCGCTAACTCTACCACCTAGTGCTCCATCTATGGAGGCTCTATTTGGGAGGCCAGAGCTATGACTAATATTCCTGAGATCCCACATCTCCTGATCTATTGTAGAGGTGGACGTGGATGCAGAGGACGTGGAGGAGAGGGCAGAGGGTCTTGGGTCAATATCTACCGAAGAAGCTATAGAATTATTGTCACCATCCTGGGCAGCAGCACGAGGCATCTGTATAGAGGAGCATGAGGATGTCGATGCTGAGGACAGGGATGTCGTCTGTAATTGTTGCAGCTGCTGCTGTGATTGTTCCATGTTTTCATTCTCACCCTGCTGCAAAGGCTTTTTCTCGGTCTTGTTTTTATTTCTATTTTTATTATTATTTTTGGCCTTCCCGGCCGTCTTTTGTGAGTCACCTTCTTTCTAGCCATAATTATTTTTATATAATTTCTTTAGGTTGATGTTGTATTAGAGCGGAGTGAGAAACAATAAAAAACTAAAAGGCGAGTATCACAAAACAGATAAAGAAGAATCTCTCTTATGCACGACCAAGTTGGGAGTTGCACTATGTGTACAAATAAGTTGTCAATTTATTTAAATGCAGATTAGGGGAAAAAGTTTTCCAGCGTGTCTCGGATAGGATTGTGTAAGCTTATCAACATTAACAAGGCCGTGGAGCGATGTAGTCAAGGTGTTGTTTAGGATAACTCTAATCACTGAGCAAAGCTGTGCTGATTTTTGTCTACCGAGATGAACTGTATACACATAAAGATATAGAACAGAAAGGGGGAGTAACTAGACAGAACACGGAAAAATCTATATATATATATATATTTAAATGTGCATATGTGCCGCCAGCGCAATAATAAATTGTATAGTTGAAACAATAGTTATTTATATTTTTATTAAATAAATAAGTTATTTAATTGAAAAGCTCAAGATGTGTGTGTGTTTATTTATTTCCTTCTATCAAATATAGTCAACTTGTGGGATTTATTTCACGTCTGTTTGGCAGCGTGTGAATATATATGTATATGCTAGCGTATGTTTTTTTTTTATATATGAGAGGAAGAAATAATAGTTTCAACTTTGCACTCTCGCAATATCAAAGATCAGAGGTCTCAGGTCAAGTGTAAAATATTTATCAAATCAAATCAAATCCAAAAAATGTTTGTTGCTGCCGACTTGCGGCTAAATGGGCAATTGCTTTACTTTAAACCAAATCCAAAACAAGATACTTTTCGTGTCAGTTTACTTTACTACACAGGTTGAAGTTGAAAGTATTGAATTGTATTGTATTGAATTGAATTGGCAGGTAAGTTGAATTGAGTTGTAATTGATTGAATTGTTTGTTTGATTGAATTGAATTGGCAGGTTGAATTGGCAGGTTGAATTGGCAGGTTGAAGAAGAGCAGATGGGGTGCAATACGTACGCAAATGTATACACACACCAAAGAGTGTGTGTGTGTCTGTCTGTAGATGCAGGTGTTGTAGCAGTATTAGTATGCACTCTCCAAGTCTCCAAATGCTCCAAGTCTCCAAGATGCCAGACGTCCAAGTATTGGTGTCCAAAGAGCGAGTTGAGCGAGGTTAGCGGATCATGCCGTGTATGTACACGAACCGGTTGTATGTATATGTGCACAAGATGGTTGATTTTTTCCACCTCGTGTTTTTCGCGAAAAACTTTCAGAGTCGGAAAAGGTGGGAAATTCGCACTTTTCCGTAGAACCTCCAACACGCTCGAGTAGATCTCGACGAGGGCTATTTTTTAGCACCAAATTTACCAATTAATTCCGCCTGCAACCCAATGAAAAACGACTTGGTTCGGGAGCTCTGATTTTGGTACGGTGCGGGGCGTGTGTGCGCTGCGACGGCCGGAGAGAGAGTCTTGCCATTTCCTCTCATCTGTCCACCAGCTGCATGCGCATGTATCTGCTCCGCAAGACAGAGCTCTTGCAGATACGTGGCATCTTCCTCGCCCAGGCATTTTTCATCATCTTCCTTCTGGGGGGAAATTGCAGCTCGTCGTCCTTTTTCGCTCTCACGCCGGCAGGAGGAGACTCTCTGCCGCTCGTCTTCATGCGCATCGCCGAGTACTCAAAATTATTGTATTTTTTCCATCAATAATAAACCTTACATTCTATTACAATTTTTCTGCTACAATGTATACACTTAGTTTGTTATTTACATTTGTCTTTGTGTGTAAGAACAGAAAATTGAATTAGAATTACATATATATATAGGAGTTATAGTCCTAACCGAGGCTTACTACAGATTGTTTTTACAGAGTGATGTCAAAAATACAATTTTGTGTGGGATGAGAAAATAAATAAATGCCATGAATTTAAGATACTGAAACTAAAGGCGATGCTGGGCAACTAAACATGAAGGCGACTTCGTTAGGCTAGGTTTTCGCTTCGTAAACTGGCTGATCTAAATAGATCATCTAGGGCTGTCTATGTGGGGGTCACAGTTTTTCAATCAAAGAGACAGAATGGTTGTTTATACAGATTTTGATTGTTGAATTGTTATTCTACTCTGAGACTGATTGGCTAGCTTTTTTTGTTTGTTTGGCAGGAAGGATGCCCCCACCACGAAGCTGTGGGCCAGCGGCAACTTCCTATGCATTTGCTCTGCAGTGCGTTCTGTCGCAGTACCGGGTCAGACCCCGGCTGGACAGAGATCGCGGAAACCGAATTCAAATCGGGCAGGCAATGAAGTGCACTTGGGCACCACACATTAGGCATTGGACCAGTTAGGCTGACTTGGATTTTGTGTTTAATAATTGTAGTATACTATTGCTTGTTTGGTTGAGTATAAAATGTGCCCCAATTGGCTTATAAAAAACTCGCTTTTTTTTTTAAAAAGAAAGAAAGAATGGAAATGTATAAAAGATACAAGTTTTTTTTGCGAGATAAAAAAATGACCAATGGGGCTATGTGAAGGGGCAGCAGTCTACGTATCCAAACTACGTTACTGGACTCTACTAGGCATACGTAGATCTGCATGCTTCTGGTGTTTGTATTTGTTAATATTTGCTGCTACATACTGGATGATACTGGCTGAAGATTGGTGATGTTTACTGCTGCTGCTGCTGCTTCTGCTGCTGCTACATGCCTCTGTAGATGTGTGAGTTGTCTGTTGCATGCTTGCTGCTGCTGTTGCTGCTGCTAATTGCTTCTGGTGTTGGTGTTGTGGGTGCAGCTGCAGGCTGCATGCTAGACGTTGGCATGCAACAGAATCGTCGCAGTCGAACAGCATCATCGTCGTCGTCGTCGTCGTCATCGGCAGCGTCAGTGTTTGTATCGTGGCAGCCGTCGACAAGCAAAAAAAAAAAACAAACAACAGCAATGGCATGGGGCAATTGGATTGCAAGGATCCAGTACTGAAGCACGTTGATCGGGTTGAACCTGGCACCTGTCCTTGTGAGATGCCCTGAAAAGGGCAACTCCTGTAGGCACCAGAGTCCCGACTCAAACGGCCAGTAGCTCTGCGCTGCGATTTGGATTTGCCAATGCTGCTGTTGTTGTGGTGGTAGATGTAGCTGCCGACCAGATGTTGCAGACTGCGACGAGAATATGGATGCTGATGTAGAAGAGTAGGAGGAATGTCTCCGGATGGAGGTGATGGTGCCCAGGGTGAGTGTAAACGCTTTGCAGCATCTCGGTATATGTAGAGGTAGGTTATATCTGCTGCCGCATGGCGGCACTCGCCAACCATGCCCCGGGATTTTGGAGTACTTGTCGTCTCCGTCATCTTCAGCATCATCATCGTCGTTGCAGTCATCATCATCAGATGTTGTTGTCGTCGTCGTCATGGCTCTGATGTAATGGTCCAGAATTTGTATGTCAGAGCCAACTCCTCCTCCACTCGGTACGATTTGTTTGTGTTCGCCTTGTAGTGAAAGGGAGATAAGAGGAGAAGAAAGAAAAACCATTGGGGACCATGTGAACAGGTCCCAACTGGGATTAGTACATTCATTGTTTTTCGGACGTATTCAGTTGACATGGCTCGTATGCTGCTCGCTGCGTGTGCTGTGGTATGGATTCGATCACATGTGTTGTTGCAGAAATTGGTTTCATTTGGTTTTGTATGTCTATGTATGTTTTTATGCATCAAGATGTAATATGAAAAATACATGTGCACGCGAGCCAAGACCACCCACACACACACACACTCATGCACGTACACAAATGGCCATGTCAATTGGATAGTCGTCGTGTTTATCTTATTTTCAGGTACCTCCTACAGTCTATATGGGGGTAGGTATACACAATAGTTCAATCAACACAGGTAAGCAAGCACAGAGTATAGTATCGAGTAAGATCTTCCCAGAGTTAATTTGTATTCAAGGTTTTATATTTTCCGGCAAAATCTCTCTCAATAATCTTGGTCACTATACGTATGTTTCTCAGGGTGTTTCTTATTGTGTATGTACGTTTCATATTGATTCATCTCGTTCCTAAATGGTTGTAAAATCCAGGTTTGTGCCAAAATTAATCGTGTGTATACCGATTAGATCGGCAATCATATTTATTACAAGTTTACACGATCTGGCATCGCAGGGTGGTGATGAAGTATGGTGTGTTTAATTAAACATTGTCAATAGTAGTAAGAGTAGGACATCCATAGAAGAGAACAAAATTTACCAATTGATTAGTTACAAGGTTTATAAATGTTTGGCAAATTTATTCTCAATAATTGGACGCTATCTTATATTTCTCAGGGTGTTTCTATTGAGAATGTTCGTTTCGTTTTAATTCCATCTCGTTTCTAAATAGTTGTTATTACGAATTTTTACGATCTGAATATGCAGGGTGTTGTTAAAGTCTGGTATATTAAAATATACATTGAGTAGTAAAGAGACTAAGAGTGCCTGGGAAGAAAATGGGTGAGTATATGTGTATATATGCATTTTGTGTAATTTGTATTAATACAACTCGATATTATTCCAGATTGGCATGTGGCGAAAAGACACACAGAGGGATTAGAAATGTCTTGCAAAATGTATTCATATACATAACATGTATGAATTTTTTGCCATCAACGTGGGCAAGAATTGTAATTGAACTGAACGAGCGCCAACTGGTGGCCGAGAGATCGGTTTCAATTAAATAAAACAAAGATTTAAGAACAATTTTTTTTGTAAGTAGATCCGAAAATCAACAGGTGTAATAATAAAATTGCCTAATCTCTTATTATTTTTCTTGTGCATATGGATGCAGTTTCAGTTGTGCAGTGTGCTGTAATAATATATATATATATTTACCGGGCAGTGCCATCTACTTTATAAATTGGCTAAACTTAACTGACTTTGGCTTTGTCTGTTGTGATTTCTGCTGCTGCAGCTGTGGTCGCTGCTTGTCAGCGCTATGCCCTTGCGGATAACCAACTGAATTCTGAAAGAGGTCAGCAAACATGTCCCAGAGTAATTGTTGGGCCTGCTGCATGTGCTGATTTTGATGCTGCTTATGCTGTAATTGCTTCGGCTGATGCCGTGCTCTGCCATTGGCCATGCCAGTATTGTTATGGGCATGGGCATGGGCACCTCCAGCGACAGCGGCCATCCTTGCGAATGTAGACGCCAGTGTCTGCTGCGCAGGTGGATAGTTTCCAGTACGTGCTCTCATTTGGCTGTTTGCCTCTCGTCTGTGGTTCTTATTGTTGTTGCCATTGTGCCGCTGATTGCTTCTGATGTTCGTGTGGTGGTTGGCCTTCTTGCCGTTTCTCGGACCAATGCTGTTTCTGTTGTTCTTGTTGCTGTCGCCACCATCAGACCTGCCGTTTCTGCCAGCGTCATTTCCATGTTTGTTTACATTTCTGGATTTATTGAAATGCTTGGCTAGCAGTTGGCGTCTGGCCAGGCGGTAAGATGGACAGCTCTTGTAGCTGGCGACATGGCCGCCACCGCAGTTCGAGCAGCAGGTCGGCTGATTTAGAGGCTTGGTGCACTCTCTGGTGTTGTGCTTGCCTGCACATTTGAGGCAGTTGGCGTATTGAGATCGGCATTTTGACTGCAGGTGGCCATACTTTTGGCATCTGTAGCACCTGATTGGCTCTGGCAGTGGCGGCAGGAGTGCGATTGTTGGTTGCTGTTGTAGTTGTAATGCTTCAAGTAACTTGCCGCTGCCATTCATCAGGCTGTTGCAGCTCTCCTTGTTCATTGCCTCGACCGCACACTCGTAAATGCCAAGTGGCATTTTTGTCTTAAAGTGTAACAATTGCCTCAGATTTGTGTATTTAACCCCTAAGCGCTGTAATTCCAATTCTAATACATTTATTTCTATGTCTTTGCAGATCTTGGAAATTCGCAGGCGCCATGGCCGTGGAGGCGGAAACCTGGCCCGTTTGTCCAAATTGTCATTGGCAATTGGAACAGAAGAAGGAGTTGCGGCTGGAGGAGGAGGATGTGCAGCAGATAACGCCGCAGCCATCAATCCCAAATTATTGTCGATTGCAGTAGCTGGCCTTATGTCTATACTTTGCCCCTGTGCTGGTTCTTTCTGCTGCTGCTGCTGCTGCTGAACCTGTGGCTGTAGCAGTTGACGCTGCGTTTGAGGCTGCTGGGACGACTGCTGCTGCTGTGCCCTCAACTCCTGATCAGTGACCTGTTGCTGCCGCTGCTGCAACCGCTTTGCCCTCACCTTCTCAAGAATAATCTTTTTGGGGATTGACTGCACAAGTTGGAATCCCGCCTCATCGCTGCTATTCAGTTCAAGTGCCCTTTTCCTATTGCCATTTCTATTCAAGCTATTTATATCCATCTCAGGTAGTATTTGAGGCGAGATCGCGCCTACCCTGTCTGTATGCCCTACTCCCTGCAGAGATTGCGAAACAGCCTTGGATTGATTCAGTTTTATGTTCTGTACTTCTAGCTGCTGTTCCTGTCCGCTAACTCTACCACCTAGTGCTCCATCTATGGAGGCTCTATTTGGGAGGCCAGAGCTATGACTAATATTCCTGAGATCCCACATCTCCTGATCTATTGTAGAGGTGGACGTGGATGCAGAGGACGTGGAGGAGAGGGCAGAGGGTCTTGGGTCAATATCTACCGAAGAAGCTATAGAATTATTGTCACCATCCTGGGCAGCAGCACGAGGCATCTGTATAGAGGAGCATGAGGATGTCGATGCTGAGGACAGGGATGTCGTCTGTAATTGTTGCAGCTGCTGCTGTGATTGTTCCATGTTTTCATTCTCACCCTGCTGCAAAGGCTTTTTCTCGGTCTTGTTTTTATTTCTATTTTTATTATTATTATTTTTGGCCTTCCCGGCCGTCTTTTTGTGAGTCACCTTCTTTCTAGCCATAATTATTTTTATATAATTTCTTTAGGTTGATGTTGTATTAGAGCGGAGTGAGAAACAATAAAAAACTAAAAGGCGAGTATAACAAAACAGATAAAGAAGAATCTCTCTTTGCACGACCAAGTTGGGAGTTGCACTATGTGTACAAATAAGTTGTCAATTTATTTAAATGCAGATTAGGGGAAAAAAGTTTTCCAGCGTGTCTCGGATAGGATTGTGTAAGCTTATCAACATTAACAAGGCCGTGGAGCGATGTAGTCAAGGTGTTGTTTAGGATAACTCTAATCACTGAGCAAAGCTGTGCTGATTTTTGTCTACCGAGATGAACTGTATACACATAAAGATATAGAACAGAAAGGGGGAGTAACTAGACAGAACACGGAAAAATCTATATATATATATATATTTAAATGTGCATATGTGCCGCCAGCGCAATAATAAATTGTATAGTTGAAACAATAGTTATTTATATTTTTATTAAATAAATAAGTTATTTAATTGAAAAGCTCAAGAGTGTGTGTGTGTTTATTTATTTCCTTCTATCAAATATAGTCAACTTGTGGGATTTATTTCACGTCTGTTTGGCAGCGTGTGAATATATATGTATATGCTAGCGTATGTTTTTTTTTTTTATATATGAGAGGAAGAAATAATAGTTTCAACTTTGCACTCTCGCAATATCAAAGATCAGAGTCTCAGGTCAAGTGTAAAATATTTATCAAATCAAATCAAATCCAAAAAAATGTTTGTTGCTGCCGAATTGCGGCTAAATGGGCAATTGCTTTACTTTAAACCAAATCCAAAACAAGATACTTTTCGTGTCAGTTTACTTTACTTTACACACAGGTTGAAGTTGAAAGTATTGAATTGTATTGTATTGAATTGAATTGGCAGGTAAGTTGAATTGAGTTGTAATTGATTGAATTGTTTGTTTGATTGAATTGAATTGGCAGGTTGAATTGGCAGGTTGAATTGGCAGGTTGAAGAAGAGCAGATGGGGTGCAATACGTACGCAAATGTATACACACACCAAAGAGTGTGTGTGTGTCTGTCTGTAGATGCAGGTGTTGTAGCAGTATTAGTATGCACTCTCCAAGTCTCCAAATGCTCCAAATGCTCCAAGATGCCAGTGTCCAAGTATTGGTGTCCAAAGAGCGAGTTGAGCGAGGTTAGCGGATCATGCCGTGTATGTACACGAACCGGTTGTATGTATATGAGCACAAGATGGTTGATTTTTTCCACCTCGTGTTTTTCGCGAAAAACTTTCAGAGTCGGAAAAGGTGGGAAATTCGCACTTTTCCGAAGAACCTCCAACACGCTCGAGTAGATCTCGACGAGGGCTATTTTTTGACACCAAATTGACCAATTAATTCCGCCTGCAACCCAATGAAAAACGACTTGGTTCGGGAGCTCTGATTTTGGTACGGTGCGGGGCGTGTGTGCGCTGCGACGGCCGGAGAGAGAGTCTTGCCATTTCCTCTCGTCGTCCTTCAGCTGCATGCACATGTATCTGCTCCACAGGACAGAGCTCTTGCAGATACGTGGCATCTTCCTCGCCCAGGCATTTTTCATCATCTTCCTTCTGGGGGGAAATTGCAGCTCGTCGTCCTTTTTCGCTCTCACGCCGGCAGGAGGAGACTCTCTGCCGCTCGTCTTCATGCGCATCGCCGAGTACTCAAAATTATTGTATTTTTTCCATCAATAATAATAAGCCTTACATTCTATTACAATTTTTTCTGCTACAATGTATACACTTAGTTTGTTATTTACATGTGTCTTTGTGTGTAAGTAAAATTTGAACAGAAAATTGAATTAGAATTACATATATATATAGGAGTTATAATCCTAACCGAGGCTTACTACAGATTGTTTTTACAGAGTGATGTCAAAATACAATTTTGTGTGGGATGAAAAAATAAATGCCATGAATTTAAGATACTGAAACTAAAGGCGATGCTGGGCAACTAAACATGAAGGCGACTTCGTTAGGCTAGGTTTTCGCTTCGTAAACTGGCTGATCTAATAGATCATCTAGGGCTGTCTATGTGGGGGTCACAGTTTTTCAATCAAAGAGACAGAATGGTTGTTTATACAGATTTTGATTGTTGAATTGTTATTCTACTCTGAGACTGATTGGCTAGCTTTTTTTTGTTTGTTTGGCAAGAAAAATGCCCCCACCACGAAGCTGTGGGCCAGCGGCAACTTCCTATGCATTTGCTCTGCAGTGCGTTCTGTCGCAGTACCGGGTCAGACCCCGGCTGGACAGAGATCGCGGAAACCGAATTCAAATCGGGCAGGCAATGAAGTGCACTTGGGCACCACACATTAGGCATTGGACCAGTTAGGCTGACTTGGATTTTGTTTTTAATAATTGTAGTATACTATTGCTTGTTTGGTTGAGTATAAAATGTGCCCCAATTGGCTTATAAAAAACTCGCTTTATTTAAAAAAAGAAAGAAAAAAAAAATGGAAATGTAAATAAAAGATACAAGTTATTTTTGCGAGATAAAAAAATGACCAATGGGGCTATGTGAAGGGGCAGCAGTCTACGTATCCAAACTACGTTACTGGACTCTACTAGGCATACGTAGATCTGCATGCTTCTAATTATTTGTTATTGTTAATATTTGCTGCTACATACTGGATGATACTGGCTGAAGATTGGTGATGTTTACTGCTGCTGCTGCTGCTTCTGCTGCTGCTACATGCCTCTGTAGATGTGTGCGTTGTCTGTTGCATGCTTGCTGCTGCTGTTGCTGCTGCTAATTGCTTCTGGTGTTGGTGTTGTGGGTGCAGCTGCAGGCTGCATGCTAGACGTTGGCATGCAACAGAATCGTCGCAGACGAACAGCATCATCGTCGTCGTCGTCGTCGTCGTCCTCGGCAGTGTCAGTGTTTGCATGGCATGGGGCAATTGGATTGCAAGGATCCAGTACTGAAGCACGTTGATCGGGTTGAACCTGGCACCTGTCCTTGTGAGATGCCCTGAAAAGGGCAACTCCTGTAGGCACCAGAGTCCCGACTCAAACGGCCAGTAGCTCTGCGCTGCGATTTGGATTTGCCAATGCTGCTGTTGTTGTGGTGGTAGATGTAGCTGCCACCAGTTGTATGCAGGCTGCGACGAGAATATGGATGCTGATGTAGTAGAGTAGGAGGAATGTCTCCGGATGGAGGTGATGATGCCCAGGGTGAGTGTAAACGCTTTGCAGCATCTCGGTATATGTTGAGGTAGGTTATATCTGCTGCCGCATGGCGGCACTCGCCAACCATGCCCCGGGATTTTGGAGTACTTGTCGTCTCCGTCATCTTCAGCATCATCATCGTCGTTGCAGTCATCATCAGATGTTGTTGTCGTCGTCATCATGGCTCTGATGCAATGGTCCAGAATTTGTATGTCAGAGCCAACTCCTCCTCCACTCGATGCGATTTGTTTGTGTTCGCCTTGTAGTGAAAGGGAGATAAGAGGAGAAGAAAGAAAAACCATTGGGGACCATGTGAACAGGTCCCAACTGGGATTAGTACATTCATTGTTTTTCGGACGTATTCAGTTGACATGGCTCATATGCTGCTCGCTGCGTGTGCTGTGGTATGGATTCGATCACATGTGTTGTTGCAGAAATTGGTTTCATTTGGTTTTGTATGTTTATGTATGTTTTTATGCATCAAAATGTAAATATGAAAACATACATGTGCACGCGAGCCAAGACCACCCACACACACACACACTCATGCACGTACACAAATGGCCATGTCAATTGGATAGTCGTCGTGTTTGTCTTATTCTATTACGTTTCTCTCTTACTATCTATATAGATGTATATCAGACGAGAAGGGGGTATACGTTAGTAAACATTTAGTCAACACAGAGTGATGTAAGAGACAAATTGATTCATATATGGCAAATCTCTCTCAACTTTAGGCGCAAACGTTGTTTAATATGTGTCCTATTCCGATTGTTTTATTTATTTATCCCAAGTTCCAAGTTCCATCTCGTTCCAATTTGTACAGATCGGAGTGTGGTAATGATCGTTTGTATGGTATAGAATTACAAGGTTTTTATCGGGATGGCAACGCTGTGTGTTATCGATAGTAAATCATCGCCAATAGGAAATGAGGAATTTAAACGAAGAGAGCGCATCGAAAATACAGACAGTATAGACAGGGCCGGCCGAAGGAACAATCCATTTCCAATTGATGGACCTGGGGATTGATTTGCACAACCAGGACAGCTGCATCAGTCTACTTTACAATATACAAAATTTGTCTAAATATACAACCTTGTGATGGCCACGTTACGAACTAATACTCACAGCGAAAAAGTACTATATTAATTCAACTATAAACTTATGTAACACCTGGATGGCAAGTTTTTTCTCTACACAACTTGCGAATAAGACGCCATCTTTGACGCGCTACCATCATTGAACCTCCCCCACACCTCGGTAAATATGTTGGGCCTAAATTATTAGGCCCCAAAGTTGCTATACAGTGTTGATCACGTGGCGCACTAATATATTTCTGAGGTTATGTGACTTTTACAAGCACCGTTAAATGGGAAACTTGATGGAAAAATACTCGCCATGCTGGAGTGATGAGACACCATTTTCGACGCCATTTTTGATGCTACATCACCATCTAAATTTTCTGTACACCTTGATCTGGAAACATACACTTACGAAATCGTGAGAGAGGCGGACCACATTACATATGTATGTGAGTGCTACACACAAGTCATTTTAACCCCCTGCCTAAAATACACTCATCGTTTAATATTAAATTAAAATTCAAACAATCAAGTTCCATATCAATACTGAAAGATTATTTACTATAAAATAAATAAATTATAGTTTCTATAGTTAATTACTAGAGCTATAAATTCTGATCACACCAAGTTGGAAACAAATATAAGTTTCACTAAAACAATTATCTTTGATAAATCGACAAACTCTGATCTTTCACTTTCATGAGAAATAAATTAAAACTGAGACATTTTTAACACAAATTGCACATAACCGTACCGGCTCTTTGTGATGTCATGTGTATAAATACCTTTAATACACACATGGACCACCTACACTAATGAAAAGTGGTCTTAGATTCACGGCGTTACCACATGAGAGATTCTCAAATACCTTCTAAGCGTCTCTTACTTAAGGAAATTAAGAGAGTGAAATAGTACATACATACTGCTGTTCATAAACACTATTACCTGCTCTCTCTTTATTTTTCAAATACAATTAAATGTTACAATTTCTCTTAAGCTTCCAAAATCACATGGCATTTAATTCATCCAATACAAACTACTTTATTCAAATCTTGAACAAGTTCCTACATTACATGAAAGTACTTAAACAAACAATGAACTAATTCTATGAAGCTAGATGAAATTTATGAAATTCTTTGCTCCTCCAGTAAATTAGTACATGCTTTAAACAATATGATATGGCCTATAAATAAGTATTTAAATTGAAGCTTTAGTAATTTCCGCAACACATTGTGACTCTTACACTCACTAAGCAGTTTAAACTGCGACACTACCACATGCAAGATTTAAATTGCTTCCCCTATCTACCTCAACTCTCACTACCTGCAACCTATAAGGGCCGATATACTATACCATATCTTACAATCAAAGTAGTCCCCTTGCTTAAATTTCGTTAAACTACTGCTGGCGGAACCACTGCATCCTGCAAATGTTAATCATGGGGCCTAGTAATAAGCCTCTTACCCTCAACTCGTTTAAAATATTATCTTGGAATGCATCAGGTATTTCAAATAAAGTCCACGAACTAACAGCATACCTGGAATCCAATCAAATTGACATTGTACTGCTAATTGAGGTCAGGACCGATAGCCCTATAATTATATATGGATACAGCAGTTATCATGCATTACACCCTAGGAATGGTAGGGCAGGTGGGGTCATCACAATGGTAAAAAACGGAATCAGACATATCTCCCTTGAACCGATATGCCATGATGCCTGGCAATGCTCCCCTATAGCATTACTTGACGGCCCCCAACATGTGGCAGAGAAATTTAAACACAGCAAGCACAATAAGTACATAATCATTGCTGCCATTTATTGTCGCAACAAATTCAAGTGGAGTAGGAAAGATTTTTGTAACCTGTTTAAATTCTTTGACCTAAGCTGTCTTGACTCGGAGCCAAAACACATCATATGCGGTGACTGGAATGCTCACCATCAATGGTGGGGTGGTTTAAGATCCTGTGTGCGAGGAAGATCCCTAATGGACGCGGTCCACTGTAGAAAAAATTCTAACATACTGTCCACAGGTGGCCCGACCCATTACCCGTTCAGATCAAATTGCAAGCCATCCGCAATTGACTTTGCAATCTACACGGGTCTTCCTCAAAACTCGCTGTCTATTAAATCCACTCCAGACCTTAGCTCCGACCACCTACCCCTGAGTATAAACCTAAAAATGACTAACTATATAGACAATTACGTAGATACAAAAATGGAAACAAGTTGTAAACTAAAAACTCCCAGAACAAAATCAGAAATTCAACTATTTAAGGAACTACTAAATAGACATATTCATCTAAACACAGAAATAAACTCAGGCCCTGACATTGATGACGCAGTTGAGATACTTACTAACAATATAAAAAATGCTCTAACAATAGCCAATGAGGTAAAAATTAACACTACCATATGGAATCAAGCCCTGAGCAATTTAAATTCTCCCTTAGCTTCAAACAATTTTAAATCTCAGCGCACATTTGAAAGATATAGCAACCAAATGAAGAAGACTAACTCGAGTAGGCCTACTGGAACATTCTGTTCCAAGAGAGGCCATTCATCCATAGTTAAACGAGGTCTTAGGAACCCTAACTTTCTGCCCCCTAATAAGGAAATACACAAACTCCTTGAATTTAAAAAACGCCTTAAGAGATTACATATAAAACAACCTACGAGCATTAGCAGGGGTATGCTTGTTGCTGTGCAGAAGAAAACTAAACATGTATTTCATAAGCTATGGCAAGACAACATTAGTGAAACTCTCCGCACCATGTTTCCACATGAGAAAACCAAGTTAAATAAAATTTGGAAAATAACTAAACTTTTCAAAAGACAACAGCCCCCTAACTACCCGCTAAAAGTTGCCTCTTTGCCTTCTGCTATACCCTCAATAGCAGACAGCTGTACGGCTGGGCAATATAGAAACTCAAACAAAGATACGACGGTCACACCTTTGCACATCAAACAAACTCCTAAGCCGAAATGGACATGGACAAAAACAATACAGGAAACGGTGGACGCTTTTGCCTCTCACCTGGAAAATAGATTTTCCCCAAAACTTGAAAACTCCTTGGCTAACTCTGACCTAATAAATAAAGAAATATCTGAAAACATTGCTAGATTGTCAGAGAACCAAGATATAGTAGGCATTAAACCTGTCACCTTTCAAGAGGTCTGCTCTGAAATTAAAAGATGCGACCCTAACAAAGCAAACGGTGATGATGGCATTCCCAACCAAGTCTTAAAACTCCTTCCCAAGAATGCCATCCTATATCTGGTTCTTATCTTTAACTCGATCATTAGATTGGGCTATTTCCCTAAATTATGGAAACAGGCAGTCATTACCTTAATCCATAAAAAAGGAAAGACGACTGACGATCCTGCCTCATATCGCCCCATTAGTTTACTCCCTGGCCTCTCTAAACTACTTGAGAGAATTATTCAAAAGAGAATTCTAGGCGCAGAGAGCTTCATGGATGCCATCCCCACCCATCAGTTTGGCTTCCGCAGTTCTCACAGTACTGAGCAACAGATAGGGAGGGTCACTCAGTACATCTGTAGGGCATATGAAAATAGGGAAATCTGCTCTGCTATATTTATAGACATTGCTGAAGCATTTGACAGAGTTTGGCATAAGGGCCTATTAAATAAACTCAGCAAGTTACTCCCTTTGCCTCTCTTCCGTCTTATGGACAGTTACATTAGCAACAGAAGTTTCTATGTTAGAGGCCTTGATGGATCGACCTCAAAAATAAGCCAAATCAAAGCAGGCGTTCCACAAGGAAGTGTGCTTGGCCCTTTGCTTTATAACATCTACGTATCTGACATGCCTGTCCCAGAAACAGCCTACTATCCACGCACCAATTCAAACTACACCACTGACAAACTTGCTATTGGACAGAGACTGGCATACACGGACATGTGTATATCCACATATGCGGATGACACAGTAATAATGTCCACTGGCACCACCCTTCAAGAAGCCGTTAGGAAAAATCAAATTTACCTAAATAAGCTGGATAGCTGGGCTAAAGAATGGGCCATTACAATTAACCCAAAGAAAACAGCTCATGTAATCTTCTCGCGTAGCAAGCCCCTCTTGAACGCGAATATGAGAACACTTACACAAACAAGTTCCCTGCTAGACGTAACAACACCTCTATTGAGCTGAATGGCCACCAAATTCCGACCAAGTCTAATTACACCTACTTGGGTATCTGCTTAGACAGCAAATTAAACTTCAAAGCCCAGATCTGTAAAATTAGAGGCAGACTAAAGACAAGACATAGGGAATTAGGTTGGCTATTTAAAAATCGAGGACAAATTGACAAAAATTGTAAGGCAACCCTTATAAAACAGTTAATAGCCCCACTCTGGCAATACTCCCTCCCCATTTGGGGATCACTGTGTGAGGAAACATACTTTAAAACAGTGCAAAGCACTTACAGTAAAGTGATACGAAAGGCATTGGGATACGACAACAAAATATTTGGGAAAAGGGTAAAAAATAAGCTCATACACTCTATGCATAATATTAAAACCATACAAGAGTCCTTTGATGCTCAATGTACTAAGCTAGCCTATTCACTTGCAAGCCATACGAACCCTGAGGCACAAAAACAATTATTTGATCCCTTTATCCCAAAAAGACTAGAAAGGAAAAGATATCGGAGAATGCTCGATGAGCATTTTCTCCCCATCAGTAAAAAATTTAAAGATTTCTCACCAGACCAAACTCCATACGCTACTCTTCCCTCTTTACTGAAACAAAATTGCACTTTAGCCGACACACTGGAAATAAATAAGAAAAACGATATTGAACAATTCCGCAGGAATGTAAAAATTGACAAACTTATATTTATCCCGCCTGACAGGCATAACGAGTTATACATAAACTGGCTTAGGAAGGCATATAGGGATGGTATGAGGAACAAAGATGAGACCCTTCTTGCTATATATGGGCAACCACCAGCAGTCCAAAAAATCATTATGCCAGAACTAAATATGCCGAATACCCTTCCTCTAAATGTTACACTCACCAATGCTGCCATGACAAAACACCTGAAAAATGTAGAACATATGAGAATCTTGGCAGGATTACCAAGAGAGTATTAAAACTCAAAATTTAAAACCTCCTCGTAGTCATTCCAACCTTACCTATCCTTTGGATATAAAACAGTAAACTTAAGCTTAAACTGATTGAGAGAGAGTGACTAAATGTAGGTAGGAGATAGGAAGCAATCTACTTGCTATGTATCATTCAGACGGGTATAAAATCAATTACTAACCATAAGCTATTTCTCATTCTTATTTATTGATTGGCCTTTGTTACTTTGTTACTGAGAGGAACCTATATGATGAACTTACAAACCAAAGAAAGCTACTTTAGCAGATTAATATAAACAAATAACGCTACTAGGCCTTTAGGCCCAACAAACAAATCGATATTAAGATCACTTATTGTGTCCTGCCTTCTTACTGGAGAGACTGTCCTAACAAATGCATTCTAAATATAAATAAAAAAAAAAAAAAAATAAATACACAAGATATGCACAGCTGGGACAACTTAAGGACACTTCCAATATATATCCAGTCAACTATATGTCTCATTACGCATAATTTACTAATCTATTATGGGCCTTTTTGGTCCTGTATATTTTTCTCTTCTCTCTTTGCTTCTTCTGGCATGCAACCACACTATGATTACAACACATCCGGCGAGATCAAGAGAGAAAGGATAAAACTGCAGCAATAATAGACTTCCTTGTTAAGGGACCAATACAACTTGCCGTGCCCACATGAGAATATCTCAAGGACAACAAAATCCTGCAAAGCGAATGGATTAGACTACCTTACCCATCTGCAGCCAAAATAACTATCAACGATGATGCTGAAGATGACGGAGACGACAAGTACTCCAAAATCCCGGGGCATGGTTGGCGAGTGCCGCCATGCGGCAGCAGATATTACCTACCTCAACATATACCGAGATGCTGCAAAGCGTTTACACTCACCCTGGGCACCATCACCTCCATCCGGAGACATTCCTCCTACTCTTCTACATCAGCATCCATATTTCTCGTCGCAGTCTGCAACATCTGGTCGGCAGCTACATCTACCACCACAACAACAGCAGCATTGGCAAATCCAAATCGCAGCGCAGAGCTACTGGCTGTTTGAGTCGGGACTCTGGTGCCTACAGGAGTTGCCCTTTTCAGGGCATCTCACAAGGACAGGTGCCAGGTTCAACCCGATCAACGTGCTTCAGTACTGGATCCTTGCAATCCAATTGCCCCATGCCACTGCTGTCTGTCTGTTTGTTTTGTTTGTCGACGACGGCAACAGCATTCGACGGCTGCCACGATGCCAAACACTGACGCTGCCGATGACGACGACGACGACGACGATGATGCTGTTCGTCTGCGACGATTCTGTTGCATGCCAACGTCTAGCATGCAGCCTGCAGGCTGCACCCACAACACCAACACCAGAAGCAATTAGCAGTTGCAACATCAGCAGCAGCAGCATGCAACTGACAACGCACACATCTACAGAGGCATGTAGCAGCAGAAGCAGAAGCAGCATGCAGCAGTAAACATCACCAATCTTCAGCCAGCATCATCCAGTATGTAGCAGCAAATATTAACAAATAACAAACGCCAGAAGCATGCAGATCTACGTATGCCTATTAGAGTCCAGTAACGTAGTTTGGATACGTAGACTGCTGCCCCTTCACATAGCCCCATTGGTCATTTTTTTATCTCGCAAAAAAACTTGTATCTTTTTATAATTTCCATTTTTTTCTTTCTTTTTAAATAAAGCGAGTTTTTTATAAGCCAATTGGGGCACATTTTATACTCAACCAAACAAGCAATAGTATACTACAATTATTAAACAAAATCCAAGTCAGCCTAACTGGTCCAATGCCTAATGTGTGGTGCCCAAGTGCACTTCATTGCCTGCCCGATTTGAATTCGGTTTCCGCGATCTCTGTCCAGCCGGGGTCTGACCCGGTACTGCGACAGAACGCACTGCAGAGCAAATGCATAGGAAGTTGCCGCTGGCCCACAGCTTCGTGGTGGGGGCATTTTTCTTGCCAAACAAACAAAAAAAAGCTACCCAATCAGTCTCAGAATAGAATAACAATTCAACAATCAAAATCTGTATAAACAACCATTCTGTCTCTTTGATTGAAACAAAACTGTGACCCCCACATAGACAGCCCTAGATGATCTATTTAGATCAGCCAGTTTACGAAGCGAAAACCTAGCCTAACGAAGTCGCCTTCATGTTTAGTTGCCCAGCATCGCCTTTAGTTTCAGTTTCTTAAATTCATGGCATTTATCTATCATCCCACATAAAATTGTATTTTGACATCACTCTGTAAAAACAATCTGTAGTAAGCCTCGGTTAGGATTACAACTCCTATACATATGTAATTCTAATTCAATTTTCTGTTCTAATTTTACTTACACACAAAGACAAATGTAAATAACAAACTAAGTGTATACATTGTAGCAGAAAAATTGTAATAGAATGTAAGGTTTATTATTGATGGAAAAAATACAATAATTTTGAGTACTCGGCGATGCGCATGAAGACGAGCGGCAGAGAGTCTCCTCCTGCCGGCGTGAGAGCGAAAAAAGGACGACGAGCTGCAATTTCCCCCCAGAAGGAAGATGATGAAAAATGCCTGGGCGAGGAAAACTGCCATGTATCTGCAAGAGCTCTGTCTTGCGGAGCAGATGCATGTGCATGCAGCTGGAGGACAGATGAGAGGAAATGGCAAGACTCTCTCTCCGGCCGTCGCAGCGCACACACGCCCCGCACCGTACCAAAATCAGAGCTCCCGAACCAAGTCGTTTTTCATTGGGTTGCAGGCGGAATTAATTGGTAAATTTGGTGCTAAAAAATAGCCCTCGTCGAGATCTACTCGAGCGTGTTGGAGGTTCTACGGAAAAGTGCGAATTTCCCACCTTTTCCGACTCTGAAAGTTTTTCGCGAAAAACACGAGGTGGAAAAAATCAACCATCTTGTGCACATATACATACAACCGGTTCGTGTACATACACGGCATGATCCGCTAACCTCGCTCAACTCGCTCTTTGGACACCAATACTTGGACGTCTGGCATCTTGGAGACTTGGAGCATTTGGAGACTTGGAGAGTGCATACTAATACTGCTACAACACCTGCATCTACAGACAGACACACACACACTCTTTGGTGTGTGTATACATTTGCGTACGTATTGCACCCCATCTGCTCTTCTTCAACCTGCCAATTCAACCTGCCAATTCAACCTGCCAATTCAATTCAATCAAACAAACAATTCAATCAATTACAACTCAATTCAACTTACCTGCCAATTCAATTCAATACAATACAATTCAATACTTTCAACTTCAACCTGTGTGTAAAGTAAACTGACACGAAAAGTATCTTGTTTTGGATTTGGATTAAAGTAAAGTAATTGCCCAAGAGCCGCAAGTCGGCAGCAACAAACATTTTTGGATTTGATTTGATTTGATAAATATTTTACACTTGACCTGACTCCTCTGATCTTTGATATTGCGAGAGTGCAAAGTTGAAACTATTATTTCTTCCTCTCATATATAAAAAAAACATACGCTAGCATATACATATATATATTCACACGCTGCCAAACAGACGCGAAATAAATCCCACAAGTTGACTATATTTGATAGAAGGAAATAAATAAACACACACACTTTTGAGCTTTTCAATTAAATAATTTATTTATTTAATAAAAATAACTATTGTTTCAACTATACAATTTATTATTGCGCTGGCGGCACATATGCACATTTAAATATATATATATATAAATATAGATTTTTCCGTGTTCTGTCTAGTTACTCCCCCTTTCTGTTCTATATCTTTATGTGTATACAGTTCATCTCGGTAGACAATAATCAGCACAGCTTTGCTCAGTGATTAGAGTTATCCTAAACAACACCTTGACTACATCGCTCCACGGCCTTGTTAATGTTGATAAGCTTACACAATTCTATCCGAGACACGCTGGAAAACTTTTTCCCCCTAATCTGCATTTAAATAAATTGACAACTTATTTGTACACATAGTGCAACTCCCAACTTGGTCGTGCATAGAGAGATTCTTCTTTATCTGTTTTGTGTTACTCGCCTTTTTAGTTTTTTATTGTTTCTCACTCCGCTCTAATACAACATCAACCTAAAGAAATTATATAAAAATAATTATGGCTAGAAAGAAGGTGACTCACAAAAAGACGGCCGGGAAGGCCAAAAATAATAATAAAAATAGAAATAAAAACAAGACCGAGAAAAAGCCTTTGCAGCAGGGTGAGAATGAAAACATGGAACAATCACAGCAGCAGCTGCAACAATTACAGACGACATCCCTGTCCTCAGCATCGACATCCTCATGCTCCTCTATACAGATGCCCTCGTGCTGCTGCCCAGGATGGTGACAATAATTCTATAGCTTCTTCGGTAGATATTGACCCAAGACCCTCTGCCCTCTCCTCCACGTCCTCTGCATCCACGTCCACCTCTTACAATAGATCAGGAGATGTGGATCTCAGGAATATTAGTCATAGCTCTGGCCTCCCAAATAGAGCCTCCATAGATGGAGCACTAGGTGGTAGAGTTAGCGGACAGGAACAGCAGCTAGAAGTACAGAACATAAAACTGAATCAATCCAAGGCTGTTTCGCAATCTCTGCAGGGAGTAGGGCATACAGACAGGGTAGGCGCGATCTCGCCTCAAATACTACCTGAGATGGATATAAATAGCTTGAATAGAAATGGCAATAGGAAAAGGGCACTTGAACTGAATAGCAGCGATGAGGCGGGATTCCAACTTGTGCAGTCAATCCCCAAAAAGATTATTCTTGAGAAGGTGAGGGCAAAGCGGTTGCAGCAGCGGCAGCAACAGGTCACTGATCAGGAGTTGAGGGCACAGCAGCAGCAGTCGTCCCAGCAGCCTCAAACGCAGCGTCAACTGCTACAGCCACAGGTTCAGCAGCAGCAGCAGCAGCAGAAAGAACCAGCACAGGGGCAAAGTATAGACATAAGGCCAGCTACTGCAATCGACAATAATTTGGGATTGATGGCTGCGGCGTTATCTGCTGCACATCCTCCTCCTCCAGCCGCAACTCCTTCTTCTGTTCCAATTGCCAATGACAATTTGGACAAACGGGCCAGGTTTCCGCCTCCACGGCCATGGCGCCTGCGAATTTCCAAGATCTGCAAAGACATAGAAATAAATGTATTAGAATTGGAATTACAGCGCTTAGGGGTTAAATACACAAATCTGAGGCAATTGTTACACTTTAAGACAAAAATGCCACTTGGCATTTACGAGTGTGCGGTCGAGGCAATGAACAAGGAGAGCTGCAACAGCCTGATGAATGGCAGCGGCAAGTTACTTGAAGCATTACAACTACAACAGCAACCAACAATCGCACTCCTGCCGCCACTGCCAGAGCCAATCAGGTGCTACAGATGCCAAAAAGTATGGCCACCTGCAGTCAAAATGCCGATCTCAATACGCCAACTGCCTCAAATGTGCAGGCAAGCACAACACCAGAGAGTGCACCAAGCCTCTAAATCAGCCGACCTGCTGCTCGAACTGCGGTGGCGGCCATGTCGCCAGCTACAAGAGCTGTCCATCTTACCGCCTGGCCAGACGCCAACTGCTAGCCAAGCATTTCAATAAATCCAGAAATGTAAACAAACATGGAAATGACGCTGGCAGAAACGGCAGGTCTGATGGTGGCGACAGCAACAAGAACAACAGAAACAGCATTGGTCCGAGAAACGGCAAGAAGGCCAACCACCACACGAACATCAGAAGCAATCAGCGGCACAATGGCAACAACAATAAGAACCACAGACGAGAGGCAAACAGCCAAATGAGAGCACGTACTGGAAACTATCCACCTGCGCAGCAGACACTGGCGTCTACATTCGCAAGGATGGCCGCTGTCGCTGGAGGTGCCCATGCCCATGCCCATAACAATACTGGCATGGCCAATGGCAGAGCACGGCATCAGCCGAAGCAATTACAGCATAAGCAGCATCAAAATCAGCACATGCAGCAGGCCCAACAATTACTCTGGGACATGTTTGCTGACCTCTTTCAGAATTCAGTTGGTTATCCGCAAGGGCATAGCGCTGACAAGCAGCGACCACAGCTGCAGCAGCAGAAATCACAACAGACAAAGCCAAAGTCAGTTAAGTTTAGCCAATTTATAAAGTAGATGGCACTGCCCGGTAAATATATATATATATTATTACAGCACACTGCACAACTGAAACTGCATCCATATGCACAAGAAAAATAATAAGAGATTAGGCAATTTTATTATTACACCTGTTGATTTTCGGATCTACTTACAAAAAAATTGTTCTTAAATCTTTGTTTTATTTAATTGAAACCGATCTCTCGGCCACCAGTTGGCGCTCGTTCAGTTCAATTACAATTCTTGCCCACGTTGATGGCAAAAATTCATACATGTTATGTATATGAATACAATTTGCAAGACATTTCTAATCCCTCTGTGTGTCTTTTCGCCACATGCCAATCTGGAATAATATCGAGTTGTATTAATACAAATTACACAAAATGCATATATACACATATACTCACCCATTTTCTTCCCAGGCACTCTTAGTCTCTTTACTACTCAATGTATATTTTAATATACCAGACTTTAACAACACCCTGCATATTCAGATCGTAAAAATTCGTAATAACAACTATTTAGAAACGAGATGGAATTAAAACGAAACGAACATTCTCAATAGAAACACCCTGAGAAATATAAGATAGCGTCCAATTATTGAGAATAAATTTGCCAAACATTTATAAACCTTGTAACTAATCAATTGGTAAATTTTGTTCTCTTCTATGGATGTCCTACTCTTACTACTATTGACAATGTTTAATTAAACACACCATACTTCATCACCACCCTGCGATGCCAGATCGTGTAAACTTGTAATAAATATGATTGCCGATCTAATCGGTATACACACGACTAATTTTGGCACACCCCTGGATTTTACAACCATTTAGGAACGAGATGAATCAATATGAAACGTACATACACAATAAGAAACACCCTGAGAAACATACGTATAGTGACCAAGTTTATTGAGAGAGATTTTGCCGGAAAATATAAAACCTTGAATACAAATTAACTCTGGGAAGATCTTACTCGATACTATACTCTGTGCTTGCTTACCTGTGTTGATTGAACTATTGTGTATACCTACCCCCATATAGACTGTAGGAGGTACCTGAAAATAAGATAAACACGACGACTATCCAATTGACATGGCCATTTGTGTACGTGCATGAGTGTGTGTGTGTGTGGGTGGTCTTGGCTCGCGTGCACATGTATTTTTCATATTACATCTTGATGCATAAAAACATACATAGACATACAAAACCAAATGAAACCAATTTCTGCAACAACACATGTGATCGAATCCATACCACAGCACACGCAGCGAGCAGCATACGAGCCATGTCAACTGAATACGTCCGAAAAACAATGAATGTACTAATCCCAGTTGGGACCTGTTCACATGGTCCCCAATGGTTTTTCTTTCTTCTCCTCTTATCTCCCTTTCACTACAAGGCGAACACAAACAAATCGTACCGAGTGGAGGAGGAGTTGGCTCTGACATACAAATTCTGGACCATTACATCAGAGCCATGACGACGACGACAACAACATCTGATGATGATGACTGCAACGACGATGATGATGCTGAAGATGACGGAGACGACAAGTACTCCAAAATCCCGGGGCATGGTTGGCGAGTGCCGCCATGCGGCAGCAGATATAACCTACCTCTACATATACCGAGATGCTGCAAAGCGTTTACACTCACCCTGGGCACCATCACCTCCATCCGGAGACATTCCTCCTACTCTTCTACATCAGCATCCATATCCTTGTCGCAGCCTGCAACATCTGGTGGCAGCTACATCTACCACAACAACAGCAGCATTGGCAAATCCAAATCGCAGCGCAGAGCTACTGGCCGTTTGAGTCGGGACTCTGGTGCCTACAGGAGTTGCCCTTTTCAGGGCATCTCACAAGGACAGGTGCCAGGTTCAACCCGATCAACGTGCTTCAGTACTGGATCCTTGCAATCCAATTGCCCCATGCCATGCAAACACTGACACTGCCGAGGACGACGATGACGACGACGATGATGCTGTTCGACTGCGACGATTCTGTTGCATGCCAACGTCTAGCATGCAGCCTGCAGCTGCACCCACAACACCAACACCAGAAGCAATTAGCAGCAGCAGCAGCAGCATGCAACAGACAACTCACACATCTACAGAGGCATGTAGCAGCAGCAGAAGCAGCAGCAGCAGCAGTAAACATCACCAATCTTCAGCCAGCATCATCCAGTATGTAGCAGCAAATATTAACAAATAACAAACGCCAGAAGCATGCAGATCTACGTATGCCTAGTAGAGTCCAGTAACGTAGTTTGGATACGTAGACTGCTGCCCCTTCACATAGCCCCATTGGTCATTTTTTTTTATCTCGCAAAAAAATACTTGTATCTTTTTATAATTTCCATTCTTTCTTTCTTTTTTTTAAATAAAGCGAGTTTTTTATAAGCCAATTGGGGCACTATTATACTCAACCAAACAAGCAATAGTATATTACAATTATTAAACACAAAATCCAAGTCAGCCTAACTGGTCCAATGCCTAATGTGTGGTGCCCAAGTGCACTTCATTGCCTGCCCGATTTGAATTCGGTTTCCGCGATCTCTGTCCAGCCGGGGTCTGACCCGGTACTGCGACAGAACGCACTGCAGAGCAAATGCATAGGAAGTTGCCGCTGGCCCACAGCTTCGTGGTGGGGGCATTTTTCTTGCCAAACAAACAAAAAAAAGCTACCCAATCAGTCTCAGAATAGAATAACAATTCAACAATCAAAATCTGTATAAACAACCATTCTGTCTCTTTGATTGAAACAAAACTGTGACCCCCACATAGACAGCCCTAGATGATCTATTTAGATCAGCCAGTTTACGAAGCGAAAACCTAGCCTAACGAAGTCGCCTTCATGTTTAGTTGCCCAGCATCGCCTTTAGTTTCAGTTTCTTAAATTCATGGCATTTATTCTATCATCCCACATAAAATTGTATTTTGACATCACTCTGTAAACAATCTGTAGTAAGCCTCGGTTAGGATTATAACTCCTATATGTAATTCTAATTCAATTTTCTGTTCTAATTTTACTTACACACAAAGACACATGTAAATAACAAACTAAGTGTATACATTGTAGCAGAAAAAATTGTAATTAGAATGTAAGGTTTATTATTGATGGAAAAAATACAATAATTTTGAGTACTCGGCGATGCGCATGAAGACGAGCGGCAGAGAGTCTCCTCCTGCCGGCGTGAGAGCGAAAAAGGACGACGAGCTGCAATTTCCCCCCAGAAGGAAGATGATGAAAAATGCCTGGGCGAGGAAAACTGCCATGTATCTGCAAGAGCTCTGTCTTGCGGAGCAGATGCATGTGCATGCAGCTGGAGGACAGATGAGAGGAAATGGCAAGACTCTCTCTCCGGCCGTCGCAGCGCACACACGCCCCGCACCGTACCAAAATCAGAGCTCCCGAACCAAGTCGTTTTTCATTGGGTTGCAGGCGGAATTAATTGGTCAATTTGGTGCTAAAAAATAGCCCTCGTCGAGATCTACTCGAGCGTGTTGGAGGTTCTTCGGAAAAGTGCGAATTTCCCACCTTTTCCGACTCTGAAAGTTTTTCGCGAAAAACACGAGGTGGAAAAAATCAACCATCTTGTGCACATATACATACAACCGGTTCGTGTACATACACGGCATGATCCGCTAACCTCGCTCAACTCGCTCTTTGGACACCAATACTTGGACGTCTGGCATCTTGGAGACTTGGAGCATTTGGAGACTTGGAGAGTGCATACTAACACTGCTACAACACCTGCATCTACAGACAGACACACACACACTCTTTGGTGTGTGTATACATTTGCGTACGTATTGCACCCCATCTGCTCTTCTTCAACCTGCCAATTCAACCTGCCAATTCAACCTGCCAATTCAATCAAACAATTCAATCAAACAATTCAATCAATTACAACTCAATTCAACTTACCTGCCAATTCAATTCAATACAATACAATTCAATACTTTCAACTTCAACCTGTGTGTAAAGTAAAGTAAACTGACACGAAAAGTATCTTGTTTTGGATTTGGTTTAAAGTAAAGCAATTGCCCATTTAGCCGCAAGTCGGCAGCAACAAACATACTTGGATTTGATTTGATTTTGATAAATATTTTACACTTGACCTGACTCCTCTGATCTTTGATATTGCGAGAGTGCAAAGTTGAAACTATTATTTCTTCCTCTCATATATAAAAAAAAAAAACATACGCTAGCATATACATATATATTTACACGCTGCCAAACAGACGTGAAATAAATCCCACAAGTTGACTATATTTGATAGAAGGAAATAAATAAAAACACACACACTCTTGAGCTTTTCAATTAAATAATTTATTTATTTAATAAAAATAACTATTGTTTCAACTATACAATTTATTATTGCGCTGGCGGCACATATGCACATTTAAATATATATATACATATATATAGATTTTTCCGTGTTCTGTCTAGTTACTCCCCCTTTCTGTTCTATATCTTTATGTGTATACAGTTCATCTCGGTAGACAATATTCAGCACAGCTTTGCTCAGTGATTCGAGTTACAAAAATTAATAAAAACATTTGTATTGATATGCACAACCTGATTACACCTCGGTTACACCGCATCACGACATTGCTAATTAGCCTGCATTAAACATCCGAGACACGCTGAAGACTATATCCCCCCAATCTGCACACACAAAATTTAACAAATAATTAAACAAATATTTATTTACTATAAACAGTGCAACTCTCAATCTAGTCACGCAACTAGAATTTTTATTTGATGTTTCTTTGTTTTATATGTTTTTATTTGTTTTTAATTGCTTTACTCTCTATTGTTGTCCTATATCATTCTAATAAATTGACAATCGGTCTCTAAGACTAACTTGATTAAATTCAATTTACACCTTGGACACACACCCAGAAGCATGGATAGCAAGAAAGTTCATAAAAAAACAATCACTAAGAGAAGCCCAGTTAATAAAATGGTCCTTAGGTCCTGGAATAAACCCAAAGCTAGAAGACAGCAATTAGCCTTCCTTTCCTCCTCTGAGACAAGCAGCGATAGTATTGTTTTTATCTCATCATCGTCTAGCGAGGATATTAGTGTCGGCAGTGAGACGGTCTTTACAAATAGGGCAGTCAGAGATAGCGGAAGCAACACTGTTAACCCCACTGCGGTGGCTAAATCTTGCTCCACTGTTTCCCTGAACAGGGAAAAACCTTCCAAAGCAGTCTCTACTCCTGCTACTGTCATGGGCCCTGGAGATATTCCGTCTGCTACTATGCCCACACCGGCCGATGATCCAAACCTAAAGAACAATACCGAGATTATTATTAATAAACAACAATTGCCCAGACGACCAATTATACGTACCTCTCAGGAGCCCTCAACGTCGGCAGCTGCGGCGGAGGCTAGGCGTCTGGAAAAACTGCACGAGGAAAGGTTGAAGAGCCTTCAAACTCTTGGTCTCGATAACGATGCCCCTTCCTCATCCTCCTTGGATTTGCCAAATCCCTCTCTAACATTAATTATCAACTCTGAGAGTATACAGGGATTTGTCATTTATGAGACACTGCTTCAGCATCCGCTCATTGGTGCTGACAAGTTTATCTCAATGACTCAAAAAGGAAATGGCACGAATAGGTTCCTATTCAAAGACCTTGAGTCTCTTGGGGCTGCGAGGAAACTGTTTGCAGACTTGGGTATTGCTTCCTTCCACCCCCCACTCGTTGAGGAGGGTAAAAAACGAAGGCTGCAAACAATTCCATATGCTCACCCATATAGATCCCTCAATCTAGGAAAACATGACCTGAACTTAGTAAGCCAAACTATGCAGAAAACGGTAGCTGACAACAGACCCCCCATCCGTATTAGACTTACAAACCTGGCAACCTTTCTGACACCTGACGACGTTAGGAAACAACTTGAAATTTATGGTGTAAAGGCCAAGTCTTTGCGGCAGAAGGTTCACACAGTTACGAGAGAGCCACAGGGGGCCTACGAGATTGAGGTCGATCATACGCATAAGGCTAGTTGCCTGAGACTATTCCAGGAGAAGAAAATCATGGGTCAATCGGTAGCTATACAAATTCTATTTGACAATCCAGACCCGCAGCCGTGCTACCGATGCCAAGGTTTCTTCCACATACAGACAAAATGTGCCAATAAGATTAAGTGCTATAAATGTGCAGGCGAGCACTATTCTCGAAACTGTACGAAGGGCGGCAACACTCCAGGATTATGTGCCAATTGTGGCGGCGCGCATATAGCTAGGTATAAGGGCTGTCCTATCTATATCGAGGCGCGCGATAAACTTATTCGCAGGCAGCAGTCCCTGCACATCGCAAACTCCAAAGTCAAAGCAGCTGCTTTAGCATCGCAGGAATTTATGCAACAGAAGTTCCTACAATCACAGCCAGAGAGCTGGGAGGTGCAGTCCTGCTGCTCTTCTTCACATCGAAGAATTGAAAAACAATCAAGCAAATTAGCTTTGTCAGAAATGACTACCCATTTCAATACTCATCCGCCGATAAAGTATCACTCAGATAGACTGGGCCTGAACTTTTCCTCAAAGCCTAGGAGCCTCAAACCTGAAACAAAATCAAAAATTAACAATTATAGAAAAATGATCGAGGCCAAGGGTAGGGGGGAAAAAATATCAGACTTACTTGCAAGCATTAGACCCATCTCTACTGAAAAGAAAACACCTGCAAAGAAGAAGAAGCAAACAGGCAATCGGTTAAAACGAAACAAATATAGAAAAATCGCAACTATCAATAAAATGCCCAAATCGATAGCCACGGTAGCTCTTATTGATGATGACGACAGCGGTAAAGAGAACAACAATTCGAGCAAGAATAACAACATTGATATGGTTCAATCACGACAAACTTCGATGAATAACATACATGTCCCAAATTCGAATCCTTGTGTCACATCACAAGCTAGCAGCAGCTCAGCCACCCAAAGTGGCGATGATAGTCTGCATTGCTATCCATAACCTCATACCACTCCACTGTATTGGAATATAATAATCTCTTAATCTTACAAACCAGCCTTTGTTTTTATTTTTTCAATCTTGGTATGAAATTTTACACATACATACAAACTCTTCCTCTTCTTCCTCTCTTCCTATTGGTGATATTATATCGATATGCTAGAAACAAATGCCACCCTGGGTTGCCAGATTAGAAAACTCATAATAACAATTATTTAGGAACGAGATGGAATTAAAATGAAACGTACATTCACAAAAAAAGACACACTGAGAAACATAGGACATGCGACCAAGTATTTAGAGTAATTTTGCCAAACATTATAAACCTTGTATCTAAACAATTGGGAAATATTACACTTTACTACTATGGAAGTATTACTCTTCATGTTTATATTAATATACCAGACTTTATCACCACCCTGCGTTCCCAGATCGTAAAAACTCCTAAGAACAATCATTTAGGAACGAGATGGAATTAAAATGAAACGTACGTTCTCAATAAGAAATACCAGGAGAAACATAAGACAGCGACCAAGTATTGAGAGTAATTTTGCCAAACATATTATAAACCTTGTAACTAAACAATTGGTAAATTTTTGCTCTTTACTACTATGGAAGTCTTAGTCTTTGTTACTACTCAATGTATATTTTAATATACCAGACTTTAACAACACCCTGCATATTCAGATCGTAAAAATTCGTAATAACAACTATTTAGAAACGAGATGGAATTAAAACGAAACGAACATTCTCAATAGAAACACCCTGAGAAATATAAGATAGCGTCCAATTATTGAGAATAAATTTGCCAAACATTTATAAACCTTGTAACTAAACAATTGGTAAATTTTATTCTCTTCTATGGATGTCCTACTCTTACTACTATTGACAATGTTTAATTAAACACACCAGACTTCATCACCACCCTGCGATGTCAGATCGTGTAAACTTGTAATAAATATGATTGCCGATCTAATCGGTATACACACGATTAATTTTGGCACACCCCTGGATTTTACAACCATTTAGGAACGAGATGAATCAATATGAAACGTACATACACAATAAGAAACACCCTGAGAAACATACGTATAGTGACCAAGATTATTGAGAGAGATTTTGCCGGAAAATATAAAAACCTTGAATACAAATTAACTCTGGGAAGATCTTACTCGATACTATACTCTGTGCTTGCTTACCTGTGTTGATTGAACTATTGTGTATACCTACCCCATTGATGTTCGCTCTTACGCATATATATATGTATAGATTGTAGGAGGTACCTGAAAATAAGACAAATAAGACAAACACGACGACTATCCAATTGACATGGCCATTTGTGTACGTGCACGAGTGTGTGTGTGTGTGGGTGGTCTTGGCTCGCGTGCACATGTATGTTTTCATATTTACATCTTGATGCATAAATAAACGTACAAAACCAAATGAAACCAATTTCTGCAACAACACATGTGATCGAATCCATACCACAGCACACGCAGCGAGCAGCATATGAGCCATGTCAACTGAATACGTCCGAAAAACAATGAATGTACTAATCCCAGTTGGGACCTGTTCACATGGTCCCCAATGGTTTTTCTTTCTTCTCCTCTTATCTCCCTTTCACTACAAGGCGAACACAAACAAATCGTACCGAGTGGAGGAGGAGTTGGCTCTGACATACAAATTCTGGACCATTGCATCAGAGCCATGACGACGACGACAACAACATCTGATGATGATGACTGCAACGACGATGATGCTGTAGATGACGGAGACGACAAGTACTCCAAAATCCCGGGGCATGGTTGGCGAGTGCCGCCATGCGGCAGCAGATATAACCTACCTCTACATATACCGAGATGCTGCAAAGCGTTTACACTCACCCTGGGCACCACCTCCACCACCATCCGGAGACATTCCTCCTACTCTTCTACATCAGCATCCATATTCTCGTCGCAGCCTGCATACAACTGGTCGGCAGCTACATCTACCACCACAACAACAGCAGCATTGGCAAATCCAAATCGCAGCGCAGAGCTACTGGCCGTTTGAGTCGGGACTCTGGTGCCTACAGGAGTTGCCCTTTTCAGGGCATCTCACAAGGACAGGTGCCAGGTTCAACCCGATCAACGTGCTTCAGTACTGGATCCTTGCAATCCAATTGCCCCATGCCATTGCTGTCTGTCTGTTTGTTTACTTGTCGACGGCTGCCACGATGCAAACACTGACGCTGCCGAGGACGACGACGACGACGACGACGATGATGCTGTTCGTCTGCGACGATTCTGTTGCATGCCAACGTCTAGCATGCAGCCTGCAGCTGCACCCACAACACCAACACCAGAAGCAATTAGCAGCAGCAGCATCAGCAGCATGCAACAGACAACGCACACATCTACAGAGGCATGTAGCAGCAGCAGATAGCAGCAGCAGCAGCAGTAAACATCACCAATCTTCAGCCAGTATCATCCAGTATGTAGCAGCAAATATTAACAAATAACAAACGCCAGAAGCATGCAGATCTACGTATGCCTAGTAGAGTCCAGTAACGTAGTTTGGATACGTAGACTGCTGCCCCTTCACATAGCCCCATTGGTCATTTTTTTATCTCGCAAAAATAACTTGTATCTTTTATAATTTCCATTCTTTCTTTCTTTTTTTTAAATAATGCGAGTTTTTTATAAGCCAATTGGGGCACTATTATACTCAACCAAACAAGCAATAGTATATTACAATTATTAAACAAAATCCAAGTCAGCCTAACTGGTCTAATGCCTAATGTGTGGTGCCCAAGTGCACTTCATTGCCTGCCCGATATGAATTCGGTTTCCGCGATCTCTGTCCAGCCGGGGTCTGACCCGGTACTGCGACAGAACGCACTGCAGAGCAAATGCATAGGAAGTTGCCGCTGGCCCACAGCTTCGTGGTGGGGGCATCCTTCTTGCCTAACAAACAACAAAAAAGCTAGCCAATCAGTCTCAGAGTAGAATAACAATTTCAACAATCTAAACAACCATTCTGTCTCTTTGATTGAAAAAAACTGTGACCCCCACATAGACAGCCTTAGATGATCTATTAGATCAGCCAGTTTACGAAGCGAAAACCTAGCCTAACGAAGTCGCCTTCATGTTTAGTTGCCCAGCATCGCCTTTAGTTTCAGTTTCTTAAATTCATGGCATTTATTTTTTCATCCCACACACAAAATTGTATTTTGACATCACTCTGTAAACAATCTGTAGTAAGCCTCGGTTAGGATTATAACTCCTATATGTAATTCTAATTCAATTTTCTGTTCTAATTTTACTTACACACAAAGACACATGTAAATAACAAACTAAGTGTATACATTGTAGCAGAAAAAATTGTAATTAGAATGTAAGGTTTATTATTGATGGAAAAAATACAATAATTTTGAGTACTCGGCGATGCGCATGAAGACGAGCGGCAGAGAGTCTCCTCCTGCCGGCGTGAGAGCGAAAAAGGACGACGAGCTGCAATTTCCCCCCAGAAGGAAGATGATGAAAAATGCCTGGGCGAGGAAAACTGCCATGTATCTGCAAGAGCTCTGTCTTGCGGAGCAGGTACATGTGCATGCAGCTGGAGGACAGATGAGAGGAAATGGCAAGACTCTCTCTCCGGCCGTCGCAGCGCACACACGCCCCGCACCGTACCAAAATCAGAGCTCCCGAACCAAGTCGTTTTTCATTGGGTTGCAGGCGGAATTAATTGGTAAATTTGGTGCTAAAAAATAGCCCTCGTCGAGATCTACTCGAGCGTGTTGGAGGTTCTACGGAAAAGTGCGAATTTCCCACCTTTTCCGACTCTGAAAGTTTTTCGCGAAAAACACGAGGTGGAAAAAATCAACCATCTTGTGCACATATACATACAACCGGTTCGTGTACATACACGGCATGATCCGCTAACCTCGCTCAACTCGCTCTTTGGACACCAATACTTGGACGTCTGGCATCTTGGAGACTTGGAGCATTTGGAGACTTGGAGAGTGCATACTAATACTGCTACAACACCTGCATCTACAGACAGACACACACACACTCTTTGGTGTGTGTATACATTTGCGTACGTATTGCACCCCATCTGCTCTTCTTCAACCTGCCAATTCAACCTGCCAATTCAATTCAATCAAACAAACAATTCAATCAATTACAACTCAATTCAACTTACCTGCCAATTCAATTCAATACAATACAATTCAATACTTTCAACTTCAACCTTGTGTAAAGTAAAGTAAACTGACACGAAAAGTATCTTGTTTTGGATTTGGTTTAAAGTAAAGCAATTGCCCATTTAGCCGCAATTCGGCAGCAACAAACATTTTTTGGATTTGATTTGATTTGATAAATATTTTACACTTGACCTGACGACTCTGATCTTTGATATTGCGAGAGTGCAAAGTTGAAACTATTATTTCTTCCTCTCATATATAAAAAAAAAACATACGCTAGCATATACATATATATTCACACGCTGCCAAACAGACGTGAAATAAATCCCACAAGTTGACTATATTTGATAGAAGGAAATAAATAAACACACACACACTCTTGAGCTTTTCAATTAAATAACTTATTTATTTAATAAAAATATAAATAACTATTGTTTCAACTATACAATTTATTATTGCGCTGGCGGCACATATGCACATTTAAATATATATATATATATATAGATTTTTCCGTGTTCTGTCTAGTTACTCCCCCTTTCTGTTCTATATCTTTATGTGTATACAGTTCATCTCGGTAGACAAAAATCAGCACAGCTTTGCTCAGTGATTAGAGTTATCCTAAACAACACCTTGACTACATCGCTCCACGGCCTTGTTAATGTTGATAAGCTTACACAATCCTATCCGAGACACGCTGGAAAACTTTTTCCCCTAATCTGCATTTAAATAAATTGACAACTTATTTGTACACATAGTGCAACTCCCAACTTGGTCGTGCAAAGAGAGATTCTTCTTTATCTGTTTTGTTATACTCGCCTTTTAGTTTTTTATTGTTTCTCACTCCGCTCTAATACAACATCAACCTAAAGAAATTATATAAAAATAATTATGGCTAGAAAGAAGGTTACTCACAAAAAGACGGCCGGGAAGGCCAAAAATAATAATAATAAAAATAGAAATAAAAACATGACCGAGAAAAAGCCTTTGCAGCAGGGTGAGAATGAAAACATGGAACAATCACAGCAGCAGCTGCAACAATTACAGACGACATCCCTGTCCTCAGCATCGACATCCTCATGCTCCTCTATACAGATGCCTCGTGCTGCTGCCCAGGATGGTGACAATAATTCTATAGCTTCTTCGGTAGATATTGACCCAAGACCCTCTGCCCTCTCCTCCACGTCCTCTGCATCCACGTCCACCTCTACAATAGATCAGGAGATGTGGGATCTCAGGAATATTAGTCATAGCTCTGGCCTCCCAAATAGAGCCTCCATAGATGGAGCACTAGGTGGTAGAGTTAGCGGACAGGAACAGCAGCTAGAAGTACAGAACATAAAACTGAATCAATCCAAGGCTGTTTCGCAATCTCTGCAGGGAGTAGGGCATACAGACAGGGTAGGCGCGATCTCGCCTCAAATACTACCTGAGATGGATATAAATAGCTTGAATAGAAATGGCAATAGGAAAAGGGCACTTGAACTGAATAGCAGCGATGAGGGGGGATTCCAACTTGTGCAGTCAATCCCCAAAAAGATTATTCTTGAGAAGGTGAGGGCAAAGCGGTTGCAGCAGCGGCAGCAACAGGTCACTGATCAGGAGTTGAGGGCACAGCAGCAGCAGTCGTCCCAGCAGCCTCAAACGCAGCGTCAACTGCTACAGCCACAGGTTCAGCAGCAGCAGCAGCAGCAGAAAGAACCAGCACAGGGGCAAAGTATAGACATAAGGCCAGCTACTGCAATCGACAATAATTTGGGATTGATGGCTGCGGCGTTATCTGCTGCACATCCTCCTCCTCCAGCCGCAACTCCTTCTTCTGTTCCAATTGCCAATGACAATTTGGACAAACGGGCCAGGTTTCCGCCTCCACGGCCATGGCGCCTGCGAATTTCCAAGATCTGCAAAGACATAGAAATAAATGTATTAGAATTGGAATTACAGCGCTTAGGGGTTAAATACACAAATCTGAGGCAATTGTTACACTTTAAGACAAAAATGCCACTTGGCATTTACGAGTGTGCGGTCGAGGCAATGAACAAGGAGAGCTGCAACAGCCTGATGAATGGCAGCGGCAAGTTACTTGAAGCATTACAACTACAACAGCAACCAACAATCGCACTCCTGCCGCCACTGCCAGAGCCAATCAGGTGCTACAGATGCCAAAAGTATGGCCACCTGCAGTCAAAATGCCGATCTCAATACGCCAACTGCCTCAAATGTGCAGGCAAGCACAACACCAGAGAGTGCACCAAGCCTCTAAATCAGCCGACCTGCTGCTCGAACTGCGGTGGCGGCCATGTCGCCAGCTACAAGAGCTGTCCATCTTACCGCCTGGCCAGACGCCAACTGCTAGCCAAGCATTTCAATAAATCCAGAAATGTAAACAAACATGGAAATGACGCTGGCAGAAACGGCAGGTCTGATGGTGGCGACAGCAACAAGAACAACAGAAACAGCATTGGTCCGAGAAACGGCAAGAAGGCCAACCACCACACGAACATCAGAAGCAATCAGCGGCACAATGGCAACAACAATAAGAACCACAGACGAGAGGCAAACAGCCAAATGAGAGCACGTACTGGAAACTATCCACCTGCGCAGCAGACACTGGCGTCTACATTCGCAAGGATGGCCGCTGTCGCTGGAGGTGCCCATGCCCATGCCCATAACAATACTGGCATGGCCAATGGCAGAGCACGGCATCAGCCGAAGCAATTACAGCATAAGCAGCATCAAAATCAGCACATGCAGCAGGCCCAACAATTACTCTGGGACATGTTTGCTGACCTCTTTCAGAATTCAGTTGGTTATCCGCAAGGGCATAGCGCTGACAAGCAGCGACCACAGCTGCAGCAGCAGAAATCACAACAGACAAAGCCAAAGTCAGTTAAGTTTAGCCAATTTATAAAGTAGATGGCACTGCCCGGTAAATATATATATATATTATTACAGCACACTGCACAACTGAAACTGCATCCATATGCACAAGAAAAATAATAAGAGATTAGGCAATTTTATTATTACACCTGTTGATTTTCGGATCTACTTACAAAAAAATTGTTCTTAAATCTTTGTTTTATTTAATTGAAACCGATCTCTCGGCCACCAGTTGGCGCTCGTTCAGTTCAATTACAATTCTTGCCCACGTTGATGGCAAAAAATTCATACATGTTATGTATATGAATACAATTTGCAAGACATTTCTAATCCCTCTGTGTGTCTTTTCGCCACATGCCAATCTGGAATAATATCGAGTTGTATTAATACAAATTACACAAAATGCATATATACACATATACTCACCCATTTTCTTCCCAGGCACTCTTAGTCTCTTTACTACTCAATGTATATTTTAATATACCAGACTTTAACAACACCCTGCATATTCAGATCGTAAAAATTCGTAATAACAACTATTTAGAAACGAGATGGAATTAAAACGAAACGAACATTCTCAATAGAAACACCCTGAGAAATATAAGATAGCGTCCAATTATTGAGAATAAATTTGCCAAACATTTATAAACCTTGTAACTAATCAATTGGTAAATTTTGTTCTCTTCTATGGATGTCCTACTCTTACTACTATTGACAATGTTTAATTAAACACACCATACTTCATCACCACCCTGCGATGCCAGATCGTGTAAACTTGTAATAAATATGATTGCCGATCTAATCGGTATACACACGACTAATTTTGGCACACCCCTGGATTTTACAACCATTTAGGAACGAGATGAATCAATATGAAACGTACATACACAATAAGAAACACCCTGAGAAACATACGTATAGTGACCAAGTTTATTGAGAGAGATTTTGCCGGAAAATATAAAACCTTGAATACAAATTAACTCTGGGAAGATCTTACTCGATACTATACTCTGTGCTTGCTTACCTGTGTTGATTGAACTATTGTGTATACCTACCCCCATATAGACTGTAGGAGGTACCTGAAAATAAGATAAACACGACGACTATCCAATTGACATGGCCATTTGTGTACGTGCATGAGTGTGTGTGTGTGTGGGTGGTCTTGGCTCGCGTGCACATGTATTTTTCATATTACATCTTGATGCATAAAAACATACATAGACATACAAAACCAAATGAAACCAATTTCTGCAACAACACATGTGATCGAATCCATACCACAGCACACGCAGCGAGCAGCATACGAGCCATGTCAACTGAATACGTCCGAAAAACAATGAATGTACTAATCCCAGTTGGGACCTGTTCACATGGTCCCCAATGGTTTTTCTTTCTTCTCCTCTTATCTCCCTTTCACTACAAGGCGAACACAAACAAATCGTACCGAGTGGAGGAGGAGTTGGCTCTGACATACAAATTCTGGACCATTACATCAGAGCCATGACGACGACGACAACAACATCTGATGATGATGACTGCAACGACGATGATGATGCTGAAGATGACGGAGACGACAAGTACTCCAAAATCCCGGGGCATGGTTGGCGAGTGCCGCCATGCGGCAGCAGATATAACCTACCTCTACATATACCGAGATGCTGCAAAGCGTTTACACTCACCCTGGGCACCATCACCTCCATCCGGAGACATTCCTCCTACTCTTCTACATCAGCATCCATATCCTTGTCGCAGCCTGCAACATCTGGTGGCAGCTACATCTACCACAACAACAGCAGCATTGGCAAATCCAAATCGCAGCGCAGAGCTACTGGCCGTTTGAGTCGGGACTCTGGTGCCTACAGGAGTTGCCCTTTTCAGGGCATCTCACAAGGACAGGTGCCAGGTTCAACCCGATCAACGTGCTTCAGTACTGGATCCTTGCAATCCAATTGCCCCATGCCATGCAAACACTGACACTGCCGAGGACGACGACGACGACGACGACGATGATGCTGTTCGTCTGCGACGATTCTGTTGCATGCCAACGTCTAGCATGCAGCCTGCAGCTGCACCCACAACACCAACACCAGAAGCAATTAGCAGCAGCAACAGCAGCAGCAAGCATGCAACAGACAACGCACACATCTACAGAGGCATGTAGCAGCAGCAGAAGCAGCAGCAGCAGCAGTAAACATCACCAATCTTCAGCCAGTATCATCCAGTATGTAGCAGCAAATATTAACAAATAACAAACGCCAGAAGCATGCAGATCTACGTATGCCTAGTAGAGTCCAGTAACGTAGTTTGGATACGTAGACTGCTGCCCCTTCACATAGCCCCATTGGTCATTTTTTTATCTCGCAAAAAATAACTTGTATCTTTTTATAATTTCCATTCTTTCTTTCTTTTTTTAAATAAAGCGAGTTTTTTATAAGCCAATTGGGGCACTATTATACTCAACCAAACAAGCAATAGTATATTACAATTATTAAACACAAAATCCAAGTCAGCCTAACTGGTCCAATGCCTAATGTGTGGTGCCCAAGTGCACTTCATTGCCTGCCCGATTTGAATTCGGTTTCCGCGATCTCTGTCCAGCCGGGGTCTGACCCGGTACTGCGACAGAACGCACTGCAGAGCAAATGCATAGGAAGTTGCCGCTGGCCCACAGCTTCGTGGTGGGGGCATTTTTCTTGCCAAACAAACAAAAAAAGCTACCCAATCAGTCTCAGAGTAGAATAACAATTCAACAATCAAAATCTGTATAAACAACCATTCTGTCTCTTTGATTGAAAAAAAACTGTGACCCCCACATAGACAGCCTTAGATGATCTATTAGATCAGCCAGTTTACGAAGCGAAAACCTAGCCTAACGAAGTCGCCTTCATGTTTAGTTGCCCAGCATCGCCTTTAGTTTCAGTATCTTAAATTCATGGCATTTATTTTTTTTATCCCACACAAAATTGTATTTTGACATCACTCTGTAAACAATCTGTAGTAAGCCTCGGTTAGGATTATAACTCCTATATATATATGTAATTCTAATTCAATTTTCTGTTCAAATTTTACTTACACACAAAGACACATGTAAATAACAAACTAAGTGTATACATTGTAGCAGAAAAATTGTAATAGAATGTAAGGTTTATTATTGATGGAAAAAATACAATAATTTTGAGTACTCGGCGATGCGCATGAAGACGAGCGGCAGAGAGTCTCCTCCTGCCGGCGTGAGAGCGAAAAAAGGACGACGAGCTGCAATTTCCCCCCAGAAGGAAGATGATGAAAAATGCCTGGGCGAGGAAAATTGCCATGTATCTGCAAGAGCTCTGTCCTGTGGAGCAGATACATGTGCATGCAGCTGAAGGACGACGAGAGGAAATGGCAAGACTCTCTCTCCGGCCGTCGCAGCGCACACACGCCCCGCACCGTACCAAAATCAGAGCTCCCGAACCAAGTCGTTTTTCATTGGGTTGCAGGCGGAATTAATTGGTCAATTTGGTGTCAAAAAATAGCCCTCGTCGAGATCTACTCGAGCGTGTTGGAGGTTCTTCGGAAAAGTGCGAATTTCCCACCTTTTCCGACTCTGAAAGTTTTTCGCGAAAAACACGAGGTGGAAAAAATCAACCATCTTGTGCTCATATACATACAACCGGTTCGTGTACATACACGGCATGATCCGCTAACCTCGCTCAACTCGCTCTTTGGACACCAATACTTGGACACTGGCATCTTGGAGCATTTGGAGCATTTGGAGACTTGGAGAGTGCATACTAATACTGCTACAACACCTGCATCTACAGACACACACACACACACTCTTTGGTGTGTGTAAACATTTGCGTACGTATTGCACCCCATCTGCTCTTCTTCAATCTGCCAATTCAACCTGCCAATTCAACCTGCCAATTCAATTCAATCAAACAAACAATTCAATCAATTACAACTCAATTCAACTTACCTGCCAATTCAATTCAATACAATACAATTCAATACTTTCAACTTCAACCTGTGTGTAAAGTAAACTGACACGAAAAGTATCTTGTTTTGGATTTGGATTAAAGTAAAGCAATTGCCCAAGAGCCGCAAGTCGGCAGCAACAAACATTTTTTTGGATTTGATTTGATTTGATAAATATTTTACACTTGACCTGACTCCTCTGATCTTTGATATTGCGAGAGTGCAAAGTTGAAACTATTATTTCTTCCTCTCATATATAAAAAAAACATACGCTAGCATATACACATATATATTCACACGCTGCCAAACAGACGTGAAATAAATCCCACAAGTTAACTATATTTGATAGAAGGAAATAAATAAACACACACACTCTTGAGCTTTTCAATTTAATTATTTATTGATTAATAATTATTGCTCCAACTATACAAATTTTGCGGCGCGGGCGGCACATATGTACATTTAGATCTTTCCGTGTTCTTATTTGACAATTTATTATTACATATAGTGCAACTCTCAATCTGGTCGTGCAGAGAGATATTACCCTAATTGTTTTATTTTCTCTTTCTGTCTTTTACTTGTCTTACCTGTTTTACATACAACCATATTATTTGTTCAGACAGCCATATATACAAATCCCTTATTAGTAATAATAACAACTACTGCTAAATTTAAATCTATTACTAATATTATCTTGACAACATGGCAAAGCTGAAGATGGGTAGCAGGAAGCCTACAAAGAAAAGTGTGGAGAAACTGAAGATGCTTAAGAAGAGAAAAGCATTATTTACTGGCGCGCTGAAACTCCTCGGTATGCACCAGCAGCAGCAGCAGCAGCAGCGGCAACCCCTGGTCGACGAACACATTTCAGACATCAGCATTGATGTGACCTTTGCTGAAACAGAATATGAATATGAATATCAGGAGATCAGCCTCACTACCAGTGGAAATCGGCCAATGGCCGATGCCGTCGCGGTTGCAGCAGCCTCTCCACAAATTCCGCTGCCCAGAGCCGACCCGGTTGAGGCGGTGCCAGTGACCAGACAGAACGCTTTTGTCCACCTCCTGCCAAAGCCCAAGCCACTCCTCCAATCCTCTTCCGATGAGGAGATACCTCAAACTGTGGGTGTTGTTGATGGTCAGCAACGGCTGCTTCTTATCGGCAGCAACAATCCTGGACGCCAGCAGCAGCTGAAAGAGAAACAACATATACAAAAACACCTTGATGCAAATCTACCACAGCAGCAGCAGCAGCAGGTCACAAAGGATTTAAAACAACAGAAACTACAGTCGCAGGCCAAGCAGGCAACAAAAGCTGGCAGAAGTACCCCCACATTGAAGGCTGTCACTGTTAGTGGAACTACCCTGTCAACTGAAATTGAAACTGTCAACAGTGCCTCATCCCTCTCACTGATCGATGTTAGTGAATTTAACTACAATTGTAACAAACTAACACCCAGCCGCACGAACATCCCAGGGAGGAGAAGGGAGAGGGATCTAAATGACAGTGAAGAGGCGGCTCTGCTACTACAGCAGCCACTTGAGAAGAAGACTAGCCATGCGCAAGCCGCGTCCTGCCAACCGCAAGTGTCTGGCCAAGTCCAAAATCTGATTGCACAGCATATCCCTCAGCAGCCTCAGATACAAAAGGGACAAATGCAGCGCATACATAAGCAACAGCACAGACAGCAGGAACAACTTCAGCAAATACAACAACATACTGCCCCTGAAATTGCCAAGGGTAGGGTTGCTCCTGCTATCGCTGGCGTCGAAGATCCAATTGGCAGGTCTGAGCGTAGTCGTCGCCCTCCACCACCACCTCCACGGCCATGGCGCTTGCGAATTTCCAAGATCTGCAAAGACATAGAAATAAATGTATTAGAATTGGAATTACAGCGCTTAGGGGTTAAATACACAAATCTGAGGCAATTGTTACACTTTAAGACAAAAATGCCACTTGGCATTTACGAGTGTGCTGTCGAGGCAAAGGTCAAGGAGAGCTGCAACAGCCTGATGAATGGCAGCGGCAAGTTACTTGAAGCATTACAACTACAACAGCAACCAACAATCGCACTCCTGCCGCCACTGCCAGAGCCAATCAGGTGCTACAGATGCCAAAAGTATGGCCACCTGCAGTCAAAATGCCGATCTCAATACGCCAACTGCCTCAAATGTGCAGGCAAGCACAACACCAGAGAGTGCACCAAGCCTCTAAATCAGCCGACCTGCTGCTCGAACTGTGGTGGCGGCCACGTCGCCAGTTACAAGAGCTGCCCATCCTACCGCCTGGCCAGACGGCAACTGCTAGCCAAGCATTTCAATAAATCCAGAAATGTAAACAAACATGGAAATGACGCTGGCAGAAACGGCAGGTCTGATGGTGGCGACAGCAACAAGAACAACAGAAACAGCATTGGTCCGAGAAACGGCAAGAAGGCCAACCACCACACGAACATCAGAAGCAATCAGCGGCACAATGGCAACAACAATAAGAACCACAGACGAGAGGCAAACAGCCATATGAGAGCACGCACTGGAAACTACCCACCTGCGCAGCAGATACTGGCGTCTGCATTCGCAAGGATGGCCGCTGTCGCTGGAGGTGCCCATGCCCATGCCCATAACAATACTGGCATAGCCAATGGCAGAGCACGGCATCAGCCGAAGCAATTACAGCAAAAGCAGCATCAAAATCAGCACATGCAGCAGGCCCAACAATTACTCTGGGACATGTTTGCTGACCTCTTTCAGAATCCAGTTGGTAATCCGCAAGGGCATAGCGCTGACAAGCAGCGACCACAGCTGCAGCAGCAGAAATCACAACAGACAAAGCCAAAGTCGGTTAAGTTTAGCCAATTCATAAAGTAGATGGCACTGCCCGGTAAATATATATATATTATTACAGCACACTGCACAACTGAAAATGCATCCATATGCACAAGAAAAATAATAAGAGATTAGGCAATTTTATTATTACACCTGTTGATTTTCGGATCTACTTACAAAAAAAATTGTCCTTAAATCTTTGTTTTTATTTAATTGAGACCGATCTCTCGGCCACCAGTTGGCGATCGTTCAGTTCAATTACAATTCTTGCCCACGTTGATGGCAAAAAAATTCATACATGTTATGTATATGAATACAATTTGCAAGACATTTTTAATCCCTCTGTGTGTCTTTTCGCCACATGCCAATCTGGAATAATATCGAGTTGTATTAATACAAATTACACAAAATGCATATATACACATATACTCACCCATTTTCTTCCCAGGCACTCTCATATACATGATGCACTGCTGATGGTGGCACACACACACGCGCCACAGTCTGATAAACATCAATTGATGCTAGTGTCCTGGATGACTCCAGCTTTAATCGATCCTTTGAACTGGAGAACACTTTTGGATCGTCTCTTTGGCCGGCGTCCTGTCTTTGCTTCTTTTTACGTCTTTTAATCTTTGTATTGTGTGTGTCGGATGTCTGCCTCTTCTTCTTCCTCTCTTCTTATTGGCGATATTATATCGATACGCCAGAAACGAATACCACCCAGGGTTGCCAGATTGTAACATATGCTGCCGATCTAACTCGGGCTACACACGATTAATTTGGCACACTCAGAACAACTATTTAGGAACGAGATGGAATTAGAATGAAACGTAAATTCTCAATAAGAAACACCCTGAGAAACATAAGACAGCTACCAAGTATTGAGAGTAATTTTTGCCAAACATATCATAAACCTTGTATCTAAACAATTGGGAAACATTACCCTTTTCTACTATTTTATGTCTTACTTTTTTGACTATTGCAACCATTTAGGAACGAGATGAATCAATATGAAACGTACATACACAATAAGAAACACCCTGAGAAACAACGTATAGCGACCAAGATTATTGAGAGAGATTTTGCCGGAAAAAATATAAAACCTTGAATACAAATTAACTCTGGGAAGATCTTACTCGATACTATACTCTGTGCTTGCTTACCTGTGTTGATTGAACTATTGTGTATACCTACCCCCATATAGATTGTAGGAGGTACCTGAAAATAAGACAAACACGACGACTATCCAATTGACATGGCCATTTGTGTACGTGCATGAGTGTGTGTGTGTGTGGGTGGTCTTGGCTCGCGTGCACATGTATGCTTTTTACATTTTGATGCATAAAAACATACATAGACATACAAAACCAAATGAAACAAACTTTTGCAACAACATATGTGATCGAATCCATACCACAGCACGCGCAGCGAGCAGCATACGAGCCATGTCAACTGAATACGTCCGAAAAAACAATGAATGTACTAATCCCAGTTGGGACCTGTTCACATGGTCCCCAATGGTTTTTCTTCTCCTCTTATCTCCCTTTCACTACAAGGCGAACACAAACAAATCGCACCGAGTGGAGGAGGAGTTGGCTCTGACATACAAATTCTGGACCATCGCATCAGAGCCATGATGACGACGACAACAACATCTGATGATGACTGCAACGACGATGATGCTGAAGATGACGGAGACGACAAGTACTCCAAAATCCCGGGGCATGGTTGGCGAGTGCCGCCATGCGGCAGCAGATATAACCTACCTCAACATATACCGAGATGCTGCAAAGCGTTTACACTCACCCTGGGCACCATCACCTCCATCCGGAGACATTCCTCCTACTCTTCTACATCAGCATCCATATTCTCGTCGCAGTCTGCAACATCTGGTGGCAGCTACATCTACCACAACAACAGCAGCATTGGCAAATCCAAATCGCAGCGCAGAGCTACTGGCCGTTTGAGTCGGGACTCTGGTGCCTACAGGAGTTGCCCTTTTCAGGGCATCTCACAAGGACAGGTGCCAGGTTCAACCCGATCAACGTGCTTCAGTACTGGATCCTTGCAATCCAATTGCCCCATGCCATGCAAACACTGACACTGCCGAGGACGACGACGACGACGATGATGCTGTTCGTCTGCGACGATTCTGTTGCATGCCAACGTCTAGCATGCAGCCTGCAGCTGCACCCACAACACCAACACCAGAAGCAATTAGCAGCAGCAGCAAGCATGCAACAGACAACGCACACATCTACAGAGGCATGTAGCAGCAGCAGAAGCAGCAGCAGCAGCAGTAAACATCACCAATCTTCAGCCAGTATCATCCAGTATGTAGCAGCAAATATATTAACAAATAACAAACGCCAGAAGCATGCAGATCTACGTATGCCTAGTAGAGTCCAGTAACGTAGTTTGGATACGTAGACTGCTGCCCCTTCACATAGCCCCATTGGTCATTTTTTTATCTCGCAAAAATTAACTTGTATCTTTTTATAATTTCCATTCTTTCTTTCTTTTTTAAATAAAGCGAGTTTTTTATAAGCCAATTGGGGCACTTTTATACTCAACCAAACAAGCAATAGTATATTACAATTATTAAACAAAATCCAAGTCAGCCTAACTGGTCCAATGCCTAATGTGTGGTGCCCAAGTGCACTTCATTGCCTGCCCGATTTGAATTCGGTTTCCGCGATCTCTGTCCAGCCGGGGTCTGACCCGGTACTGCGACAGAACGCACTGCAGAGCAAATGCATAGGAAGTTGCCGCTGGCCCACAGCTTCGTGGTGGGGGCATTTTTCTTGCCAAACAAACAAAAAAAGCTAGCCAATCAGTCTCAGAGTAGAATAACAATTCAACAATCAAAATCTGTATATACAACCATTCTGTCTGTCTCTTTGATTGAAAAAAACTGTGACCCCCACATAGACAGCTCTAGATGATCTATTAGATCAGCCAGTTTACGAAGCGAAAACCTAGCCTAACGAAGTCGCCTTCATGTTTAGTTGCCCAGCATCGCCTTTAGTTTCAGTTTCTTAAATTCATGGCATTTATTTTTTCATCCCACACAAAATTGTATTTTTGACATCACTCTGTAAAAACAATCTGTAGTAAGCCTCGGTTAGGATTATAACTCCTATATATATATGTAATTCTAATTCAATTTTCTGTTCTAATTTTACTTACACACAAAGACAAATGTAAATAACAAACTAAGTGTATACATTGTAGCAGAAAAAATTGTAATAGAATGTAAGGCTTATTATTATTGATGGAAAAAATACAATAATTTTGAGTACTCGGCGATGCGCATGAAGACGAGCGGCAGAGAGTCTCCTCCTGCCGGCGTGAGAGCGAAAAAGGACGACGAGCTGCAATTTCCCCCCAGAAGGAAGATGAAAAATGCCTGGGCGAGGAAAACTGCCATGTATCTGCAAGAGCTCTGTCTTGCGGAGCAGATACATGTGCATGCAGCTGTAGGACAGATGAGAGGAAATGGCAAGACTCTCTCTCCGGCCGTCGCAGCGCACACACGCCCCGCACCGTACCAAAATCAGAGCTCCCGAACCAAGTCGTTTTTCATTGGGTTGCAGGCGGAATTAATTGGTAAATTTGGTGCTAAAAAATAGCCCTCGTCGAGATCTACTCGAGCGTGTTGGAGGTTCTACGGAAAAGTGCGAATTTCCCACCTTTTCCGACTCTGAAAGTTTTTCGCGAAAAACACGAGGTGGAAAAAATCAAAAATCAACCATCTTGTGCTCATATACATACAACCGGTTCGTGTACATACACGGCATGATCCGCTAACCTCGCTCAACTCGCTCTTTGGACACCAATACTTGGACGTCTGGCATCTTGGAGCATTTGGAGCATTTGGAGACTTGGAGAGTGCATACTAATACTGCTACAACACCTGCATCTACAGACACACACACACACACTCTTTGGTGTGTGTAAACATTTGCGTACGTATTGCACCCCATCTGCTCTTCTTCAATCTGCCAATTCAACCTGCCAATTCAACCTGCCAATTCAATTCAATCAAACAAACAATTCAATCAATTACAACTCAATTCAACTTACCTGCCAATTCAATTCAATTCAATACAATACAATTCAATACTTTCAACTTCAACCTGTGTGTAAAGTAAACTGACACGAAAAGTATCTTGTTTTGGATTTGGATTAAAGTAAAGTAATTGCCCAAGAGCCGCAAGTCGGCAGCAACAAACATTTTTGGATTTGATTTGATTTGATAAATATTTTACACTTGACCTGACTCCTCTGATCTTTGATATTGCGAGAGTGCAAAGTTGAAACTATTATTTCTTCCTCTCATATATAAAAAAACATACGCTAGCATATACACATATATATTCACACGCTGCCAAACAGACGTGAAATAAATCCCACAAGTTAACTATATTTGATAGAAGGAAATAAATAAACACACACACTCTTGAGCTTTTCAATTAAATAATTTATTTATTTAATAAAAATAAAAATAACTATTGTTTCAACTATACAATTTATTATTGCGCTGGCGGCACATATGCACATTTAAATTTACATATATATATATATAGATTTTTCCGTGTTTTGTCTAGTTACTCCCCCTTTCTGTTCTATATCTTTATGTGTATACAGTTCATCTCGGTAGACAATAATCAGCACAGCTTTGCTCAGTGATTAGAGTTATCCTAAACAACACCTTGACTACATCGCTCCACGGCCTTGTTAATGTTGATAAGCTTACACAATCCTATCCGAGACACGCTGGAAAACTTTTTTCCCCTAATCTGCATTTAAATAAATTGACAACTTATTTGTACACATAGTGCAACTCCCAACTTGGTCGTGCATAGAGAGATTCTTCTTTATCTGTTTTGTTTTACTCGCCTTTTTAGTTTTTTATTGTTTCTCATTCCGCTCTAATACAACATCAACCTAAAGAAATTATATAAAAATAATTATGGCTAGAAAGAAGGTGACTCACAAAAAGATGGCCGGGAAGGCCAAAAATAATAATAAAAATAGAAATAAAAACAAGACCGAGAAAAAGCCTTTGCAGCAGGGTGAGAATGAAAACATGGAACAATCACAGCAGCAGCTGCAACAATTACAGACGACATCCCCGTCCTCAGCATCGACATCCTCATGCTCCTCTATACAGATGCCTCGTGCTGCTGCCCAGGATGGTGACAATAATTCGATAGCTTCTTCGGTAGATATTGACCCAAGACCCTCTGCCCTCTCCTCCACGTCCTCTGCATCCACGTCCGCCTCTACAATAGATCAGGAGATGTGGGATCTCAGGAATATTAGTCACAGCTCTGGTCTCCCAAATAGAGCCTCCATAGATGGAGCACTAGGTGGTAGAGTTAGCGGACAGGAACAGCAGCTAGAAGTACAGAGCATAAAACTGAATCAATCCAAGGCTGTTTCGCAATCTCTGCAGGGAGTAGGGCATACAGACAGGGTAGGCGCGATCTCGCCTCAAATACTACCTGAGATGGATATAAATAGCTTGAACAGTAGAAACGATCCACTGATATATCCATTGGACCAGAGGCTCAACATAGAAGGCAGCAATAGAAATGGCAATAGGAAAAGGGCACTTGAACTGAATAGCAGCGATGAGGCGGGATTCCAACTTGTGCAGTCAATCCCCAAAAAGATTATTCTTGAGAAGGTGAGGGCAAAGCGGTTGCAGCAGCGGCAGCAACAGGTCACTGAGCAGGAGTTGAGGGCACAGCAGCAGTCGTCCCAGCAGCCTCAAACGCAGCGGCAACTGCTACAGCCACAGGTTCAGCAGCAGCAGCAGCAGCAGAAAGAACCAGCACAGGGGCAAAGTTTTGACATAAGGCCAGCTACTGCAATCGACAATAATTTGGGATTGATGGCTGCGGCGTTATCTGCTGCACATCCTCCTCCTCCAGCCGCATCTCCTGCTTCTGTTCCAATTGCCGATGCCAATTTGGACAAACGGGCCAGGTTTCCGCCTCCACGGCCATGGCGCTTGCGAATTTCCAAGATCTGCAAAGACATAGAAATAAATGTATTAGAATTGGAATTACAGCGCTTAGGGGTTAAATACACAAATCTGAGGCAATTGTTACACTTTAAGACAAAAATGCCACTTGGCATTTACGAGTGTGCTGTCGAGGCAAAGGTCAAGGAGAGCTGCAACAGCCTGATGAATGGCAGCGGCAAGTTACTTGAAGCATTACAACTACAACAGCAACCAACAATCGCACTCCTGCCGCCACTGCCAGAGCCAATTAGGTGCTACAGATGCCAAAAGTATGGCCACCTGCAGTCAAAATGCCGATCTCAATACGCCAACTGCCTCAAATGTGCAGGCAAGCACAACACCAGAGAGTGCACCAAGCCTCTAAATCAGCCGACCTGCTGCTCGAACTGTGGTGGCGGCCATGTCGCCAGCTACAAGAGCTGTCCATCTTACCGCCTTGCCAGACGGCAACTGCTAGCCAAGCACTTTAATAAAATTAACAAACGCAAGAACCTGCCTGGCAGCAAGCCTGACAATGGTAACGGCGGCAACAAGGCAGCAGCAACACACAACAATGGCAAGAAGAACAACGCAAGCACCAATGCGAGAGCAGGATATAATCCTGGCCAGAGGCGCCGGAGGCAGCAGGAACAGGAACAACAACAGCACCAGCACACGCAAAAGGGTCGTGCCCACACTGCCAAAAACACAGGCCACAGACAGGCCAATTTTAACAATCTCAATAATAATAATATTGGCAATAATCGCAACAATAAAAGAGTAGGAAATGGCCATTGGCGAACACACACCAGAAACAATGCACAGCAGCAGCAGCAGCATCAGCAGTCGGAACAGAATCTGCATCTACAGGGGCAGCAATTGTTCTGGAAAATATTTGCTGAACTCAATAACAGTTTCATAAGGAAGCCACAGGGGCGCTTGGCCGACAAGCAGCGCCATCATCATCATCAGCAGCAACAGCCAAAGCAAAAGGCGGTCAAAATTTACAACTAATTTGATCGACCTTGCCTGATGGCGAATTATACACATAGCAACACACTGCGATCGTTAATTACACTGCAAGAATAATTTGCAATAACAAAAACAAAATAAGTAACACCTGTAAGGTTTATTCGGACCTACAGCCTATTAATTGGCAAATATCATAGGTGCATTCTCACATGCGACGAGTTGGCACTTTTCAGTTCAATTACAATTTTGACGTTGGGCATTCATACGTGTTATGTTGAATCAATTTCAGGACGTGCTAATCCTCGTGTGTGAACGATGTCTCCAATCTAAGGAATAATATCGAGTTGTAATAATCATTTTCAAGAGATTCATATATATACTTACCTACTGTTTCAGGCACACACACATACATGAGCCCTTGGTTGCGCTGCCTATAGCCTGATGTAAACAACGGATACACGCTGCTGACTTCACCTACAACAGACTGATGCAGCTGTCCTGGTTGTGCGGATCAATCCTCGGGTCCATTGGTTGGAGGTGGATTGTTCCTTTGGCCGGCCTTGTCTGTGTTGTCTGTATTTTTTGATGTGCTCTCTTCGTTTTTTAATTCCTCATTTCCTATTGGCGATGATTTACTATCGATAACACACAGCGTTGCCATCCCGATAAAAACCTTGTAATTCTATACCATACAAACGATCATTACCACACTCCGATCTGTACAAATTTGGAACGAGATGGAACTTGGAACTTGGGAACTTGAGATAAATAAATAAACAATCGGAATAGGACACATATTAAACAACGTTTGCGCCCAAGAGTTGAGAGAGATTTGCCAATATAAAACTGAATCAATTTGTCTCTTACATCACTCTGTGTTGACTTAATGTGTTATTAACATGTATACCCCTTCTCGTCTGATATACATCTATATAGAAGAGGTAAGTGAAAAACGAAAAAGAATAAGACAAACACGACGACTATCCAATTGACATGGCCATTTGTGTACGTGCATGAGTGTGTGTGTGTGTGGGTGGTCTTGGCTCGCGTGCATATGTATGTTTTCATTTACATTTTGATGCATAAAAACATACATAGACATACAAAACCAAATGAAACCAATTTCTGCAACAACATATGTGATCGAATCCATACCACAGCACACGCAGCGAGCAGCATATGAGCCATGTCAACTGAATACGTCCGAAAAACAATGAATGTACTAATCCCAGTTGGGACCTGTTCACATGGTCCCCAATGGTTTTTCTTCTCCTCTTATCTCCCTTTCACTACAAGGCGAACACAAACAAATCGTACCGAGTGGAGGAGGAGTTGGCTCTGACATACAAATTCTGGACCATCGCATCAGAGCCATGACGACGACGACAACAACATCTGATGATGACTGCAACGACGATGATGATGCTGAAGATGACGGAGACGACAAGTACTCCAAAATCCCGGGGCATGGTTGGCGAGTGCCGCCATGCGGCAGCAGATATAACCTACCTCAACATATACCGAGATGCTGCAAAGCGTTTACACTCACCCTGGGCACCATCACCTCCATCCGGAGACATTCCTCCTACTCTTCTACATCAGCATCCATATTCTCGTCGCAGTCTGCAACATCTGGTCGGCAGCTACATCTACCACAACAACAGCAGCATTGGCAAATCCAAATCGCAGCGCAGAGCTACTGGCCGTTTGAGTCGGGACTCTGGTGCCTACAGGAGTTGCCCTTTTCAGGGCATCTCACAAGGACAGGTGCCAGGTTCAACCCGATCAACGTGCTTCAGTACTGGATCCTTGCAATCCAATTGCCCCATGCCATGCAAACACTGATCGCTGCCGAGGACGACGACGACGACGATGATGCTGTTCGTCTGCGACGATTCTGTTGCATGCCAACGTCTAGCATGCAGCCTGCAGCTGCACCCACAACACCAACACCAGAAGCAATTAGCAGCAGCAGCAGCAGCAGCAGCATGCAACAGACAACGCACACATCTACAGAGGCATGTAGCAGCAGCAGAAGCAGCAGCAGCAGCAGTAAACATCACCAATCTTCAGCCAGTATCATCCAGTATGTAGCAGCAAATATTAACAATAACAAACACTTAGAAGCATGCAGATCTACGTATGCCTAGTAGAGTCCAGTAACGTAGTTTGGATACGTAGACTGCTGCCCCTTCACAAGCCCCATTGGTCATTTTTTTATCTCGCAAAAAAACTTGTATCTTTTATTTCCATTTCCATTCTTTTTTTTTCTTTTAAATAAAGCGAGTTTTTTATAAGCCAATTGGGGCACCATTATACTCAACCAAACAATGCAATAGTATACTACAATTATTAAACAAAATCCAAGTCAGCCTAACTGGTCTAATGCCTAATGTGTGGTGCCCAAGTGCACTTCATTGCCTGCCCGATTTGAATTCGGTTTCCGCGATCTCTGTCCAGCCGGGGTCTGACCCGGTACTGTCGACAGAACGCACTGCAGAGCAAATGCATAGGAAGTTGCCGCTGGCCCACAGCTTCGTGGTGGGGGCATCCTTCTTGCCAAACAAACAAAAAAAGCTAGTCAATCAGTCTCAGAGTAGAATAACAATTCAACAATCAAAATCTGTATAAACAACCATTCTCTGTCTCTTTGATTGAAAAACTGTGACCCCCACATAGACAGCCCTAGATGATCTATTAGATCAGCCAGTTTACGAAGCGAAAACCTAGCCTAACGAAGTCGCCTTCATGTTTAGTTGCCCAGCATCGCCTTTAGTTTCAGTTTATTAAATTCATGGCATTTATCTTTTCATCCCACACAAAATTGTATTTTTGACATCACTCTGTAAAAACAATCTGTAGTAAGCCTCGGTTAGGATTATAACTCCTATATATATGTAATTCTAATTCAATTTTCTGTTCTAATCTTACTTACACACAAAGACACATGTAAATAACAAACTAAGTGTATACATTGTAGCAGAAAAATTGTAATAGAATGTAAGGCTTATTATTATTGATGGAAAAAATACAATAATTTTGAGTACTCGGCGATGCGCATGAAGACGAGCGGCAGAGAGTCTCCTCCTTGCCGGCGTGAGAGCGAAAAAGGACGACGAGCTGCAATTTCCCCCCAGAAGGAAGATGAAAAATGCCTGGGCGAGGAAAACTGCCATGTACCTGCAAGAGCTCTGTCCTGCGGAGCAGATACATGTGCATGCAGCTGAAGGACAGATGAGAGGAAATGGCAAGACTCTCTCTCCGGCCGTCGCAGCGCACACACGCCCCGCACCGTACCAAAATCAGAGCTCCCGAACCAAGTCGTTTTTCATTGGGTTGCAGGCGGAATTAATTGGTAAATTTGGCGCTAAAAAATAGCCCTCGTCGAGATCTACTCGAGCGTGTTGGAGGTTCTACGGAAAAGTGCGAATTTCCCACCTTTTCCGACTCTGAAAGTTTTTCGCGAAAAACACGAGGTGGAAAAAATCAACCATCTTGTGCACATATACATACAACCGGTTCGTGTACATACACGGCATGATCCGCTAACCTCGCGCAACTCGCTCTTTGGACACCAATACTTGGACACTGGCATCTTGGAGCATTTGGAGCATTTGGAGCATTTGGAGACTTGGAGAGTGCATACTAATACTGCTACAACACCTGCATCTACAGACACACACACACACACTCTTTGGTGTGTGTAAACATTTGCGTACGTATTGCACCCCATCTGCTCTTCTTCAATCTGCCAATTCAACCTGCCAATTCAACCTGCCAATTCAATTCAATCAAACAAACAATTCAATCAATTACAACTCAATTCAACTTACCTGCCAATTCAATTCAATACAATACAATTCAATACTTTCAACTTCAACCTGTGTGTAAAGTAAACTGACACGAAAAGTATCTTGTTTTGGATTTGGATTAAAGTAAAGCAATTGCCCAAGAGCCGCAAGTCGGCAGCAACAAACATTTTTGGATTTGATTTGATTTGATAAATATTTTACACTTGACCTGACTCTGATCTTTGATATTGCGAGAGTGCAAAGTTGAAACTATTATTTCTTCCTCTCATATATAAAAACATACGCTAGCATATACATATATATTTACACGCTGCCAAACAGACGTGAAATAAATCCCACAAGTTAACTATATCTGATAGAAGGAAATAAATAAACACACACACTCTTGAGCTTTTCAATTAAATAATTTATTTATTTAATAAAAATAAAAATAACTATTGTTTCAACTATACAATTTATTATTGCGCTGGCGGCACATATGCACATTTAAATATATATATATATATATATAGATTTTTCCGTGTTCTGTCTAGTTACTCCCCCTTTCTGTTCTATATCTTTATGTGTATACAGTTCATCTCGGTAGACAATATTCAGCACAGCTTTGCTCAGTGATTAGAGTTATCCTAAACAACACCTTGACTACATCGCTCCACGGCCTTGTTAATGTTGATAAGCTTACACAATCCTATCCGAGACACGCTGGAAAACTTTTTCCCCCTAATCTGCATTTAAATAAATTGACAACTTATTTGTACACATAGTGCAACTCCCAACTTGGTCGTGCATAGAGAGATTCTTCTTTATCTGTTTTGTGTTACTCGCCTTTTTAGTTTTTTATTGTTTCTCACTCCGCTCTAATACAACATCAACCTAAAGAAATTATATAAAAATAATTATGGCTAGAAAGAAGGTGACTCACAAAAGACGGCCGGGAAGGCCAAAAATAATAATAAAAATAGAAATAAAAACAAGACCGAGAAAAAGCCTTTGCAGCAGGGTGAGAATGAAAACATGGAACAATCACAGCAGCAGCTGCAACAATTACAGACGACATCCCTGTCCTCAGCATCGACATCCTCATGCTCCTCTATACAGATGCCTCGTGCTGCTGCCCAGGATGGTGACAATAATTCTATAGCTTCTTCGGTAGATATTGACCCAAGACCCTCTGCCCTCTCCTCCACGTCCTCTGCATCCACGTCCACCTCTACAATAGATCAGGAGATGTGGGATCTCAGGAATATTAGTCATAGCTCTGGCCTCCCAAATAGAGCCTCCATAGATGGAGCACTAGGTGGTAGAGTTAGCTGGACAGGAACAGCAGCTAGAAGTACAGAACATAAAACTGAATCAATCCAAGGCTGTTTCGCAATCTCTGCAGGGAGTAGGGCATACAGACAGGGTAGGCGCGATCTCGCCTCAAATACTACCTGAGATGGATATAAATAGCTTGAATAGAAATGGCAATAGGAAAAGGGCACTTGAACTGAATAGCAGCGATGAGGCGGGATTCCAACTTGTGCAGTCAATCCCCAAAAAGATTATTCTTGAGAAGGTGAGGGCAAAGCGGTTGCAGCAGCGCAGCAACAGGTCACTGATCAGGAGTTGAGGGCACAGCAGCAGCAGTCGTCCCAGCAGCCTCAAACGCAGCGTCAACTGCTACAGCCACAGGTTCAGCAGCAGCAGCAGCAGCAGAAAGAACCAGCACAGGGGCAAAGTATAGACATAAGGCCAGCTACTGCAATCGACAATAATTTGGGATTGATGGCTGCGGCGTTATCTGCTGCACATCCTCCTCCTCCAGCCGCAACTCCTTCTTCTGTTCCAATTGCCAATGACAATTTGGACAAACGGGCCAGGTTTCCGCCTCCACGGCCATGGCGCCTGCGAATTTCCAAGATCTGCAAAGACATAGAAATAAATGTATTAGAATTGGAATTACAGCGCTTAGGGGTTAAATACACAAATCTGAGGCAATTGTTACACTTTAAGACAAAAATGCCACTTGGCATTTACGAGTGTGCGGTCGAGGCAATGAACAAGGAGAGCTGCAACAGCCTGATGAATGGCAGCGGCAAGTTACTTGAAGCATTACAACTACAACAGCAACCAACAATCGCACTCCTGCCGCCACTGCCAGAGCCAATCAGGTGCTACAGATGCCAAAAGTATGGCCACCTGCAGTCAAAATGCCGATCTCAATACGCCAACTGCCTCAAATGTGCAGGCAAGCACAACACCAGAGGAGTGCACCAAGCCTCTAAATCAGCCGACCTGCTGCTCGAACTGCGGTGGCGGCCATGTCGCCAGCTACAAGAGCTGTCCATCTTACCGCCTGGCCAGACGCCAACTGCTAGCCAAGCATTTCAATAAATCCAGAAATGTAAACAAACATGGAAATGACGCTGGCAGAAAACGCAGGTCTGATGGTGGCGACAGCAACAAGAACAACAGAAACAGCATTGGTCCGAGAAACGGCAAGAAGGCCAACCACCACACGAACATCAGAAGCAATCAGCGGCACAATGGCAACAACAATAAGAAACCACAGACGAGAGGCAAACAGCCAAATGGGAGCAAGCGTACTGAAACTATCCACCTGCGCAGCAGACACAAGGCGTCTACATTCGCAAGGATGGCCGCTGTCGCTGGAGGTGCCCATGCCCATGCCCATAACAATACTGGCATGGCCAATGGCAGAGCACGGCATCAGCGAAGGAGCAATTACAGCATAAGCAACATCAAAATCACAGCGACATGCAGCAGGCCCAACAATTACTCTGGGACATGTTTGTGACCTCTTTCCAGAATTCAGTTGGTTATCCGCAAGAAAGGGCATAGCGCTGACAAGACAGCGACCACAGCTGCAGCAGCAGAAATCACACAGACAAAGCCAAAGTCAGTTAAGTTTAGCCAATTTATAAAGTAGATGGCACTGCCCAGTACTATATATATATATTATTACAGCACACTGCACAACTGAAACTGCATCCATATGCACAAGAAAATAATAAGAGATTAGGCAATTTTTATTATTACACCTGTTGATTTTCGGATCTACTTACAAAAAAAATTGTTCTTAAATCTTTGTTTTATTTAATGAAGTTCGATCTCCTGGCCACCAGTTGGCGCTTCGTTCAGTTCAATTACAATTCTTGCCCACGTTGATGGCAAAAAATTCATACATGTTATGTATATAGAATACAATTTGCAAGACAATTTAATCCCCTCTGTGTCGTCTCGCCACATGCCAATCTGGAATAATATCGAGTTGTATTAATACAAATTACACAAATGCATATATACACATATACTCACCCATTTTCTTCCCCAGGCACTCTTAGTCTCTTACTACTCAATGTATATCTTTCATTACACCAGACTTTAAATAAACACCCTGCATATTCAGATCGTAAAATATGTAATAACAACTATTTAGAAACGAGATGGAATTAAAACGGAACGAATATCTTTAAATAGAAACACCCTGAGAAATAGTAAGAGGTAAGGTCCAATTATTGAGAATAATTGTTAAACATTTAAAAATAAACCTTGTAACTAATCAATTGGTAAATTTGTTCTCTTCTTATGGATGTCCAACTTATAATACTATTGACAATACGATAAATTAAACACACCATACTTCATCACCACTTGCGATGCCAGATCGTGTAAACTTTGTAATAAATATGATTGCCGATCTAATCGGTATACACAATGACTAATTTCATAATACCTTCGATTTTACAAACCATTTAGGAACGAGATGAATCAATATGAAACGTACATACACAATAAAGAAATACCCTGAGAAACATACGTATAGTGACCAAGTTTATTGAGAGAGATTTGCTGGAAAATATAAAAACCTTGAACACAAATTAACTCTTGGCTAAGATACCTACTTGATACTATACTCTGTGCTTGCTTACCTGTGTTGATTGAACTATTGAGTGGCAACTACAAAAAAATCCCTAAAAATTATATAGACGTAGGAGGTACCTCAAAATAAGTAAATAAAAAAAACACGACGACCATCCAATTGACATGGCCATTTGTGTACGTGCATGAGTGTGTGTGTGTGTGGGTGGTCTGTCATGTGACATGAAAGTTTTCATATTACATCTTGATGTATAAAAACATACATAGACATACAAACCAAAATGAAACTAATTTCTGCAACAACACATGTGATCGAATCCATACCACAGCACACGAAGAGCAGCATACGAGCCATAAGCCAACTGAATACGTCCGAAAAACAATGAATGCATTTTGATCCCATGCTTGGTTCTGTCTCAACATGGTCCCCACGACGCTTTTTCTTCTTCTCCTCTTATCTCCCTTCACCACAAGGCGAAAACAAATCGTACTGAGTGGAGTGCGTGAGAAAGCTGGGACATACAAAAGGGGGACCATGACATCAGTATTATGACGACGACGACAACAACATCTGATGATGATGACTGCAACGACGATGATGATGCTGAAGATGACTTGAGACGACAAGTACTCCAAAATCCTGCATGGTTGGCGAAAGCGCCACAGCAGCAGATATAACCGTTCTCTCTACATACATACCGAGATGCTGCAAAGCGTTTACACTTCACCCTGGGCACCATATCACTCTATCCGGAGACATTCCTCCTACTCTTCAACATCAGCATCCGTTATCCTTGTCGGTGCCTGCAACATCTGGTGGCAGCTACATCTACCACAACAGCAGCAGCATTGGCAAATCCAAATCGTGCGCAGAGCTTACTGGCCGTTTGAGTCGGGACTCTGAGTTTACAGGAAAGGCGTCTTTCAGGGCATCTCACAAGGACAGGTGCCAGTTCAACCCGATCAACGTGAAATTTCAGTACTGGATCTCTTGCAATCTCACCAAATCATGCAAACACTGACACTGCCGGAGGACGACGACGACGACGACGACGATGATGCTGTTCTGTCTGCGACGACCTTGCTGCATGCCAACGTCTAGCATGCAGCCTGCAGCTGCACCCTACAAAACACCAGAAGCAATTAGCAGCAGCAACAGCAGCAGCAAGCATGCAACAGACAACGCAATTATCTACAGAGGCATGTAGCAGCAGCAGAAGCAGCAGCAGCAGCAGTAAACATTCACCAATCTTCAGCCAGTATCATCCAGTATGTAGTAGCAAATATTAACAAATAACAAACGCCAGAAGCATGCAGATCTACGTATGCCTAGTAGAGTCCAGCAACGTAGTTT
>JAECXF010000051.1:0-89857 GCA_018151655.1 Drosophila bocqueti
CTGGAAGTTTAGGAGCAGCTCTTCCTCCGCTCTAGCTACCGCTAGTGCCTGGGTCTCATCGTCCCGGGCCGTTGGCGCGGCCTTGCTCATGGCACCTGCTCCTAGTTGGGGTCCTCGGTGCACGGGATTTCCCCAGCGGCTGACTGATGGGAGTTATACCGCTCCTACTGGTCCCCAGAGCCCCTTTTGGCTGGCGCCGCAGCGGAGGGGTTGGAATATAGCCCGATCCTCGGCCTTTTGCCTTGTTCCCCACAGGAGCCAGCTGCGGGAGCAGCAGTGAATGGGCCCGAGGTGTTTGGCTTCAGCAATTTGGCGGAAAACCAAGTTGCGGCCAGTGATTTGGCTCAGCTTTAGGTTTAAAAGTTGCGCGGGCTGCTCGCGTTTTCCAACACTGCGCGAGTGCGAAAGCTCTCTGCGGGTGCGTTGCGCAACACTGCGATCAGCTGATCTTGTTGTGCTGTGCGATGGAGGAAAAAACGCGAGGGAAATCGGCTTGTGGAAACTATCTTTTCCGTGAGAGTGAGCGACGTTCAAGGGAATGAGGGGCTCTCAGTGGACGAGAGAGAGGTTCCCCCCTTGCCCTCAAGTTCCAGTGGTCGTCGCGGGTGGCAAGATTCGGGAAGACCGGATACCTGCCGGGGCCGATTCTGGTACGTACCTTGTCCCAAGGTGTCTCACTGTAGTAACCAAATTTTCCAGGGCCTGTGGCGCTGGTTCACTGTATCGTAGACGGTTCACTTCAGGAGCTCGGAAAAACACGTCTAACCGCTGTGAGTAAACAGACGTTCCTGTCAAATGTCATTTGTACGCTATTGAAGCTCGATTGTTTTGTGACGAATACCAAACGGAACGGACGCGTCAGTTAACATGCCCACACTGGAGACAGGACCGACCCAGAGCTAACATGCCTCCTCTCTCCGGTCACACTGGAACCAATACCGAGAGTCAACATGCCCCCTATCTCTTTGGGCACACTTGGAGACGGACCTAGCAACAAGGAGGAGGTGCCAATACTAACTCTGACGAAGATATTGAAAAAATAAAGATTTGTCATTCTGCTGAATTCTTTGAAAGCCTTTCTCCCTCGGCCACAGGATTGTAACTGGCGCAGCCGGACTACGGACAAGGGATTAACAATGCCCACTACGCTTTTCGTTGAAATTCTAAAAGAGGTAATGAACGTGTGACGGCAGTGGTTGTGAGTGGTAAAACAGTAAATTAAGTAAAAAGTTATTGAAACATAATGACGTGCAAGTGCAAATAAAACAAAAGAAACAAACAAAATCAAGTTAAAATTGCTTCACAAGCGACCGTATATGTGTACATCAACCGCTGATAAGGCACCGGAATCGCTTGTGCGGGTTAATTTACAACAATATAACAAAAAAAAAAATGCTGTGTGTGATGACCGTATATGTGTACATCAATCGCTGATAAGGCACCGGGATCATCCATACACCCTAAATCATAAAATATTACCAATTAAAAGTGGAAAATGAATCAAAAACATTTTTTTTGACATAAAACTGCTGTGTGGTGACCGTTTGTGTGTGTCGGAGAGCACTTGGTGTGCGTATTTGGGAGAGTATTGGTATATGGTGATCTGGCCACACTTGATTCTGACATCCGGCAACACACATATTTTTATGAAATATCACAAGTCATGATATATCGATTTATAAGTTATGTACAACTATCGAGTCTCTATAGCGTCCTTTTTTTTACCATCGCTACTTTTTCCTAGTCTTGACTTCACTTTCTGCGACGCTAGTTTTCCTATTGTGAAATTCAAATTAAATCTAAACAAAAAACGCTAATCATCAAAGAAAACAAATAAATAATTGTGGGACTTGGTCACTGGATGTCCTAAGTGCAAGGAACGCATGTTATTAGCTGCGTGAACACCACCATAGGTATGCTTTTTGGTCATTTCAAACAAATAGCAATTTCATCACTATGGTAATATTTCAGCCTATATTTGTTGTAGTTCTGTAGTTTTGCCGTGACGATAGACTAGCGCTGAGTTGTAATCAGAACTCGCTGCGCAAGAAGCGAATGTACATCAATCGCCGCCAAGACAACGGGATATCCGCACAGTGGTTTATAAAAATAAATGTGAGTTGTGTGATTAACGACCGAATATGTGTACAACAATCGCTGTTAAGGCACCGGGATCGTTTTCATTTATCAATTTACATGAACGCAAATTTAAACAGTGATACGGCAAAAACAAGTAAGCATGAATGTGTTTGTGTTACGCCGCTTGTAAAACCCTTGCGACGCTTGACGCTGAGTTCGCTTCTACACTGTTGAATTCTATTGAATTCTTTTTGCACACCATGCACTGCGAGAATAGAACCACTTAAAACCAAAAAAAAGCACTAAAATCAATTCTAGAAATATATTAAACATATGTATATAAAAAGAAATAAGAAAAATAAGAGAAAACGACGAAACAATCCACAAACAACTTAACGTCTACTGGTGTCACATGTTCACTAACCTCTAAAATACGCTCTATTGAATACTAATTTAATTTATGCATTACAGTCAAAGCCAAAAACAGTAGAAAACTACTAAGGTGGAAGGAAGCACAGCAGCACTGCACGAAAAACATACAACTAACAATAAACAACGCGAAACAAGGAAAAGAGGAAACTGCGTAACGGACACACACATACAGGTTTTCTTTATTTTGGAAATAATACACACTAAAAATAGATGCATAAACATAGTATCATAAAATATAATACAATAGTTTACTACATTAATATACAAACGAAAACAAAACAAACCAAACAAACACCCAAAATTTTCCATATACAAATACCATAACCATACCCCAATATATAATTAATCGCGATTATTTGCAAACAAAAATACAGATTTATTCCTAACAAACGTAAATGTTAAAGAATACTACTAACACAGTTAGGGGCAGATCAGGGCTAAGAAGCGGATCTAGACTATCTGAGATAAGGGAAGCGACAGGAACAGAGAAGGAAGACCAGTCGGTTCAATCGCAAAACAATAATCCTAATCTCACCAACGCTATGGATTCCGGTAACGACACAGGGCCACTAAATTCCACCACCAACCTAAATCTACAACAACTACTAACCCTTGTACATCAACTACCAACCTACGAAGGCCCACCTGACAATCTTGATAGATTTATAGACAGAGTAGATCAGCTTCTTTTGTTAGCCTCATCGGTGGACCAAGCAACATGCGGACAGTACTTACTTGGAACTATCCGTGACAAAATTAAAGGCAGAGCAGACGAAGCGCTGAATGTCTGCGATGCACTCCTTAGTTGGGATGATTTCAAAGCAAACCTCAAGCGACTATACTCTAGCAAGAAAACAGAAGAAATGCTTGTTAGAGAGCTACATAATCTTCCGGACGGACTCAGTATGGAAAAATTGTATTACTCAGCCGCAAAAATAAGAAGCGAATTAATGTCACTCGCCAGAGAAGCAGACTCTAGTGGACACTCTCTTGCGGCCAAACGTGACCAATTCGACAGATTCTGCCTAAATACATTCTTAGCTGGATTAAAGGACCCACTTAGGTCAGCCATTAGGAATCAAAGGCCAGAGACAATCGAGAAAGCATACGAGTACGGACAGATTGAATTAAACTTCTCTAGAAGCCTGAACAAACAACAAGAAAACCGACGACGCGACAGCACAATATACAGGAATCACCCAAGAACGATAGAATACAAGATTGCGCATTGCGCAGGTCCGTTATTCGAGCAAAACGTAAACAAACGCGCGCTGACGTCACAAAGTACAGACGAATTAAAAAAAAATAAAGGTAAATTTGAAGGAGACATAATGCACGGCGCCCAGCCTTGAAATTTTTACCGTTAATAAAGTTGATTTTTCTAAAAATTATGATGCACTTTTTATTTGGGGGAAAATTCTAGTTTTTTTTTTATCGATTTTCAAAGTTTAATTTGGTAAATTTAAAGGACACAAAATACGCACCCCCAGCCTTGAAATTTTTACCGTTAATAAAGTTGATTTTTCTAAGAATTTTGGTGCACTTTTTATTTGAAGGCGACTTATACTTTTTTTTTATCGATTTTCAAAGTTTAATTTTTTCCCATACAAAATGTATGTATATTTAGTAAACAATGACCAGTGTGTGACCAGAGTTCATGCAGACCAAACCAAACCGTGCATTACCAAAATGAAGTGCGTTGTGAGCGGTTAAAACGTTTTTAAACGATCGGATAAATAAAAATGCAAAGAAAAGCTTTTTTAAATTTCCAAAAGAAAATACTTTAATAAAGAAGTGGCTGAAGTTTTGTGGGAAAGATGGACAATTTAATCCGCAAACGTGGCATGTGTGCAGTGACCATTTCGACAAAGAAGACATTCTTGGCAATGAAATGTACGAATTGGGTAAGTTAAGTTTAATAGTGCTGTTTTGCTTTATATTCACATAAACAATTTATTAGGTTTGGCTGCGAAAACAAGGCTCAAGCCAGGGGCAATTCCTTGTCGGCGTAATGTAGTAGAAACTACAAATACTGAGCGGAATAAAAGAGCTAACCGCAGACAAAATAAGAAAATCGTGGCGGAGCTACTGATCGAAGAACCGCAAAATGTGCCGATTGAGACCAAATCAGCCGAGGATGATTTTGAAAATGTCTCGCCTGTGGATGAATCAGCTGACCCTGAACTAGATGACTCTGAAGTAGATGCAACGTCCCAGAAACTCAACGAGGAAAAAATTAAGGAGCTGCAGAACGAAATGTAAGGCAAATAGTAGTGTTTACATATTAGTCATGCATAATTATAAAACTCATTATTTCAGATTACTTCTTCAAAAAGAAAACCGAAATCTTGTAGATAAATTTCGGCAAACTAAACTTAAACTTGAATATCAAGTCAATGAACTTAAGACTGAAGTCAGTAAGTCCCAGTTTCAATGCCAAAACTTTGAAGACAAATTGAAAGGCATTTTCACTGATGGCCAGATCCGAAAATTGAGAAATGGATCGAAGAAACAAAACTGGACTCAAGCTGACATTGCCAATTCAATCACTTTGTACTCGGCAAGTGCTAAAGGATATAGACTGCTTAAAAAGAAGAATTTTCCGCTGCCGGCAGTCCGAACTCTGCAGCATTGGGCACAGAAGCTGGAAATTAGCCAAGGCGTTCTAAAGCCAGTCATAAAAATCCTTTCAGAAACCAGGGAAATGACAGCTGTGCAAAAAATTTCCGTTTTAAGCTTCGACGAAACAAAACTCCGTGAAGTATACTGCTACGACAGAGTGACAGACAGCATTTTACCACCAGCTAAAAACGTTCAGGTTGGGATGTTGAGAGGTAGGTCTCTAATGAAGTATATAATATTATCCGATTTAGCATTTTTTATAATTTTGTTATTAGGTTTGGTTGGTAATTGGAAACAGCCTATCTTTTATGACTTCGACTGCAAGATGACCGTGGATATTTTGAGTGACCTGATAAATCAAACAAAAGACTGTGGGTACAACGTTGTTGCTGTTGTTTGTGATCTTGGTGGTAGCAACAGAGGTCTTTTTAACCACTTAAACGTTACTCATGAAAAGCCCTGGTAAGTGAACATAATTTTCACAATTTCCTTTTTAATAAATTTACTGATTTAAAAAGTTTTGAAGGTTTATTCACGAAGATCAAAAGATTTGTGTTTTTGCTGAAGTCCAACACCTCTTAAAACTTCTAAGAAACCATTTTTTGGATGATGGTTTTTTAATTGACGAGAAGGAAGTTAAAAAGGACATCATTTATGACCTACTTTCTAATACTTCGGCAGACGTACTGTCAATTACCAACAAAATAAGCTCTCGTCATTTGGAAGTTGCCGGTACTGGACGGCAAAAAGTCAAATTGGCGGCCAAACTTTTTTCACACACTGTAGCCCAATCAGTAACCAGAGCGGCGAGCCTGGGGCATTTACATGGAAAAAATTGGCAGGAATGCTATAAGCTGCTAAAAACGGTAAGCACATATTAAAGTTTCTCAATTTATTATTTGTAACTCATACTGTATCTATTTAATTATTTAGACAAATGATTGGTTCGACGTCATGAATGTGCGAGTTCCACACCCTGACAGCAGAGAACGTACTCATGCTTATGGACTTGCTCTTCCGACTCAGATTTCTATTATTGACAATATGAGCACAATGATAAGTGAAATGAGAGCAATAAATAGAAAGTCGTTGCTTCCTTTTCAAAAAGGTATTTATATATTAATTCCAAGCTCCATATTACATATTTAGTCTTACATCCCTTAATTTCAGGAATTTTGCGAACAAACAACGCACTCAAAGAGTTGTATATTGAATTGCAATCGCGTTTTGCAATTAAATACATATTGACGTACCGATTAAACCAAGACGTACTTGAGAACTTCTTTGGGATCATACGATCCAAAGGCGGGATGCACGATCATCCGGATACCCAGGAGTTTAAGTACAGGCTAAGATCCTATCTCTTGGGACATAACCAAGGACTTCTTTCTGACAATGCTAATGTGGAGGAAGATGACACACCGGATCTAGAAACTTCATCTCTTCCCTTAACAGGTAATGAAACATTCAAGTATTCTCTTATAAGTATATTAATATGTTTCCGTTGTTTCTAGGAATTATTTTATCAAAAATTTTGAAAAAGCCTACAACTACTGATTTGGAAGACGAACCAGAAATGGACCAGCTAAAGTACGATGCAATTGAAGGCGTCGCTGGCTACATTTGCCACAGATTGAAGGGTGCGCTTCCACATATTGTTGACAATTCAACGTCTAACTCCGCCTACACATGGGTGGATCATTTAAGTGAAGGCGGTCTCTCTAAGCCTACTGCAAATTTAGTGGAAAAAGTAGGGCAGCTAGAAAGCCTTTTTAAACAAATAAACGGAGAGGGTCTAATGGTGTGCTCCGGGTTTTTAAACAAATTACTAGAAGCAGCTAGCACTATTGATTGTGAACTAGAAGTAAAAAAACTGTTTTTTCGATCACGCATGTATTTCACAATTCGAAAGCTAAATGCAAACTTGAAAAACCCAGACCATCAGTTAAAAAGAAAAATAAAGAAATTTAAAACATGATTTGGAAAACTGTTTATGTAGTTTTTCTTTTAATATCTTGTTTAAGATGCGTTTAATAGTTTTGATGCTTTAGTCATTAAGAAACTGTCTGCATGCAATTTAATTTAAAATTTTTCCAGCACAAAATTAAAACATCCTACCCAAAGTTTTACTAATACTCACGAAATTCCCTATCATAATAAAGGTCAATAAGACCAAATTACTTCAAAAATGATCAATTTCTAAAAAGTCAATAGTTAGAAAAATAAATTAATTTGTTCAGCTTATTTTCGTATAACTCTTAACCTTTTGAACTAACTTACTACTCTGATTGTGGTCAGTCAATGAAGTAATTTGGTTCGTTTTGGGAAATTATTTGAAAATAAACTGAATAATTTGATTTATAATTAATTTATAATTAATTTATAATAGTCGAAGCCTTTTCATGCCTTTTCAAAAATAAAATTGTGGAATTTAAGTCAAATTTGAATTTTTAAACGAATATTTCCTTCTATACAACAACAATTTCAAATTGCAAATTTTCAAATAGAAGCCTCGGGAAGCCAGTCGGCTACATAAGCAAGAAGACTCACGGATCTTCCTTGCCATTTGTTTTATTATCACCAAACTCCATGGTGTCAAATCCTCTAAAATTCCTAATAGACACTGGATCTACTTACTCTTTCATAAACCCGGCACTTATAAATGAAGATCACATCAAAAAACTAACCTCAGATATCAATATCCACACTGTTCTCAGTACATTCAAAATTCGGGAATATACAGATAAAATAAATTTCAAACAATTCAAAAAATTCCCAATTTTAAGTTCTTATTATTTAATTTCCACCCCCCACTTCAATGGTCTCCTAGGCATGGATATCCTATCTAGCCTAAATCCAAGAATAAACTTTGCCGAGTCCATACTAGAAACACCAGAAACCGCCATCCCAATCCTCACAAGGGCAAACCCTGTAGACACATTACATAACCTGCCACAAAATACCAAAATGCTACTTCCGCTCCCAGTAAACTTCATGCAGGGAGACTTTATATTTGAAACTAAGAATTTGGATAATCAAATATCCATAACAGGCGGTTTATACACCGCAAACGCAGGATCCGCCTATTTCGAAGTCTGCAATAACTCAGACCAGATCCAAACACTTTACCTCGAGGAACCGTTACAAGCAGAAGAGTTCTCTCCACAAACCCACCAATACTTAAACTGTATGTCAGCGGGAACAGATACAGAATGACCGGATGACCAACAATTAAAAATTCAAACGGAAGACCTTAACAGCGAGGAAAAACAACAAATACTCAAACTATGCAAGTCATTCAAAAGACTTTTCCACAACGAAAACAACCAACTAACGTTCTCTAACGCCGTCAAACACTCTATACCAACAACAGATAATATACCGATACACACAAAATCTTACCGTTACCCATTTGTACATAAAGACGAAGTAAAAAAGCAAATTTCAAAAATGCTCGAGCAAAACATCATAAAAAACAGCCATTCCCCCTGGAGTGCACCCGTCTGGGTCGTACCTAAGAAAAGTGACGTCATAGGCGAAAAAAAGTGGCGCTTGGTAATCGATTTTCGGAAATTAAATGAGAACACTGTCTCTGATAGATACCCTATTCCGAACATTGCGGATATACTAGATAGTCTAGGGAAGACCATGTATTTCACAACGATAGACTTAGCAAGTGGCTTTCACCAAATTCAAATGAACCCACGGTCCCAAAAAAATGAATTTTTCACAATAAAAAATTTTTTTTATATGATTTTAAAACGACTGCTTGAGGAAGTTGTAGACACTTAAATGTCGGGGGTTGTGGACACCCAATTTTTTGTTTGACAAATCTTAAAATATCGCCGTTGATTGAATTATAAGTACAGCTATATAAGTAAATATATTTTAATGGTGTTTATATTCTTTTCTTCGATGTTTGTTGCCAAAAAAATTGACCGCCTCCAACTCCGTTCACTGCAATGATTGTGATCGGCCAGTGCACTTGAAGTGTGCTGACATGCGTGCCAGCTATTTCACATGCGCGAATTGTAATTCTGATTGGGAATGGTGTCATGCGTAGTATTTTTTTTTTTGCTTTACAAATGAATAAACTTCCATTTTTTCTTCTTGATACTTTCCTAATTTTAGCACATTCTTTAAAGGTGTCCACAACCCCCCTTAAAATCTGAAATTGGCAAAAATTACCATTTTACAAAAACTTAAAATTTGTTCTTTAAGTGATAGATATCACTGTAATTATTCAAAAACTAGTTAGCTAAGGTCTCTAGCTTTCCATTGATATGCACATAATATTCCGCATAATATGTTCCAGTTAAAAAGATATCAGCGAAAAACAAAATTGTGTCCACAACTGCCACCTTTCCCCTACTGTTTTAAACATCAGAAGTAGCCTTCTTGCGTTTGCAAGGGGGCTCTGCAGATGAGGACGCAGCATTACCTTTATCTGAAATCCAATACAATTTTACAAAATAGCTACAACGGCGATTGCGGAGACTTACTTTGCAAAAACGTGTCCATACTGTGTGGAAACCGCCAAGAAAGTCAGCGTCACAGCACCAAGCTGCCAATTCCGCTTTTTTCCCGTCAAATCTGGAGGTTTTTCAAAGCCGACAGCGGGAGAAATTTAAGAATTTCGGGAAGCGGGAATTCTGGATTTTTTAAAAAATGTTTTCCGCTTTTTTCAGTGTCGCGAAGCTTGGCTAAAAAGTGACGAGTTCAAGGCATGGATTCGCAAAGACTTAACTGACGAACAAAGAGTCTATTGCAGCTATTGCAAAAGCACAATTTCAGCCAAGCTCAGTGATTTGCGCGCGCATGCATTAAAAAGAAAACACACAAGCGCGGCTAATTGTTTCCAGCAACAAAACAAAATAGATTTTGTCAGCTTACCACTCAAAACTTTGGAGCAGGAAGCCGCGCTGTGTATGTACATTGCTGCTATGCAGCAATTATTTCGAAACTGCAGGAAGAATAAAGCTACACCGCACCAATTGCACTGCCATCATTACAAATATTTGGGGTCCGCATTTTGAAGAGGACTTATGCAGTGACATAAGAGACTCAAAGTTTAGTCTCTTATTAGACGAAAAGACGGACATCAGCGTCACACAAGTACTAGGTATTTGGTAATTTAAAATATTAATCTATATATGTACATATACATATAAAATGCTTTGTCCTCACTGACTCACTGACTGACTGACTGACTGACACAGCCATGGCCAAACCACATGTCTTAGAGACTTGAAGTTTTTTTTTTAAATCAGAAAAAAAATTTCCAGATTCGTACATGGGTATTTTAATTTTCTAATTCCACCTGCAACCTATTTAAAAAAAAAAAAACATAAATTTAAATTGCATTAAATGCAAGCTCGCTAAGCAAGCATTGAAAAGTTCTCAAAATTTTCCAATATTTACTGCTTAAATAATTTGTAAGAACAAAAAGCGAAGTCGATTTTCCCTTACTAGAAGAAAGATTCAACTGAAAGATGCATTATTATAAACCTTTTAACATTTTTTAATTACGATATTGTTAATTTAATACGAAATTTTAGGTGTGGATCTGCATCCGATCAAAGCGAGGATGCAATAGCGGGCCCTCTAGTATAAACTAAAAATAATTCAATGTAATGTATTATTGAATTGTGTACAGGTGTCGTTATAAAATATTTCTCGGTCCAGCACGGTGAAATCATTTCCACATTTTTGAGTTTAGTCCCTTTGGAACATGGAAATGCCACATGTATTGTGGAAGGCGTCAAAAAGGTATTATTACTTTATAAACTGGACATAAGAAACCTAGTTGGTATTGGAACCGATAACTCTAGTGTTATGGTAGGCACGAACAGAAGTGTGTACACTGAGCTCATAAAGGAAGCACCAGCACTTATTTTGATAAAGTGTGTCTGCCATTCGGTACAACTAGCAATAAGTCAAGCGTGTAAAAAACATCTCCCAGAAAATTTGGAATTTTTAACTTCCGAAACCTATAACTGGTTTTCGAACAGTTCATCTTGGCAATTGGAGTATAAAAAAATTTACAAATGTATAAATGGTGATACGGCATTTCCTTAAAATTTGCCCTTAACAGTTTGGTTCGGCATTTCAAAATGCCCGTGTGACCTCTAACTTATTAATATTTTATATTTGTGAGTAATGTGTGCCATGGTGTGATGATGATTTAATAACATTTTTATTGCAAAAGTTAAAACATTTTCTTAAATCCACCAGGCCCCTTTAAAAATTCCCAAAGTTAGCGACACGAGATGGCTTTCAATAGAATTGGCAGTATCTCGTATATTGGAACAGTGGGAAGAGCTCAAAATGCATTTTATTTTGGCGGAAACAAAAGAAAAATGCTTTAAAGCCCAAATATTGGCGAAAATGTACAAATATACAACTAATTATTTGTATCTAGTTTTTTTTGAAACCAGTGTTATCTGATTTTCAAAAAATAAACAAATGCTTTCAAAGCAACAACGCAAATGCAACAGAAGTTGAAACAACTGTTGAGAAACAACTGCGTGACAGCTCTACAAACTTTTTGATAGAGCTCATTAGACAATTAAAACAGAGATAAGAAGTCATCTAGAATTTTTAAATAATATATGGAATAATTGATTTGTTCATTTTCAGGTTACCGGATAATTTCCAAGTGTTAAGGCAGTTGGACATTTTTTTTGTAGAGAAGATATTGTGCGCTCAAAAGAAAACAATTGTTAATATACTTGAGTACCTTAAAGTGCAAAAAATTGATGAAATGAAACGCCAATACAGTAATATTCACCTTTGTAAATGGGAGAACATTTCCGATACAAATAAATTTTGGGCAGAAGTTTACACTTACAAGGATTCCGGCGGAAACCACCGATCTCGTGAAATAGCAACTGTTGCCCTACAGATGCTTTCATTGCCGTGGTCAAACGCGGAAATTGAACGAGTGTTGAGCCAACTGAATTTGATAAAAAATAAATTACGAAATTCTCTCTGTTTGACGACTGTCAACAAAATTCTCTGCATAAGGTTAACTTTTATTTTGAGTTGATGGCATTTCAAATTAAAATTTTTTCTTCAATTACAGATATGGTTTGCGAAGACTGGGCAAATCATGCTACGATTACAAAATACCAAATAATTATCTTTCGCATGATTGGCACAACCAAAGCCTATGAAAAAAAAGATGATCCAGATGCAGAGTTGGATGAATTAATGAATATCTTTTAAATAAATATAAAAAAGTATATAAACAGCCTTTTTTACGTTATTTTTTCCACATTTTTCAGCTTTTTCTTCTTTTCTTCCAGTTAAAAACATTTTTTTTTGTGACAAATTTTTGGCAGCACTGCACACAGCTTTTGTCTAATAACGATTATCGATTATGAAAAAAAACCATCGATGGTTCCACAAATTCTCAACCATCGATTATATCAATGTACCATCGATGGTTTTGCACTGCAGATTGTACGTCATAGGCAAAATTAGTGAAGCAGTGACCTTCTGGCTTGAGGATGCCTTTATGGTCGCCTTTTCAAATGGATCCAAATGTTGGACTAGATCGTTCAACAGCAATACTTCTTCTGCCGTAAGAGGGAATGGCGCCTTGACTACCTCAAGTAAGGTTTTAGATAGAGGCTCTTTTAATAGGAGAAGCCTTTTTATTGTCGACAAAACGCTATTCCAGCGTGTTAGTGTCTCCTGTTTAAGAGATAATGGGTTCTCGGTGTTTTGGGTAATTTTAAGCTTTACGTAGGCAATGCAACTACTTTTAAAATATGTAACTATGACCTTACACCTTTTTATTACTTTGCTTAAAACATCCATCGCAATAGCGTCCTGCACTATCAAGTTCGGCGTATGGGCAAAGCAAGGGACATTACGCTTTTGCATTAGATTGCATGCCTTTTACATCACCGATACATTATATGTAACTACAGCTGTCACTTTATCAAATATATCCCATTCTTTAAGAACAGCAGTTAATGTGTATGCAATATTGTCACTTTTGTGGTCAAGCTCGCTTTGAAGTGTTTATGTCGACAGAACCGTACATTTAAGTTCGTTCATGTGCACGAAGTGTCAAGTCACTGTAAAGTAGTACTCGTTAGCACCAGGACCAGCCATCGGTTGTAATTGCACAATATTTAACTTTGTTTAAAATGGCGCTCAAATTCGCCTTAATATTGTTGAACAAGTTGACCAACCCAACATTGCATAAGGTTTTTCGACAAGGCAAAACATAGTCCGGGTCGAGAATTTGTACAAAATGTCTAAACCGCTTGTCTTTAACAATTGAAAATGGTTGGATATCGGTAGCAACCATTTGGATAAGAGCAATGTCCAATATTTTTTTGCGCTCCTCAATTTTTTTTGCGGAGTTGGCCACGGTCTAAAAAATTCTTTATGCTCTCTTGATCATTTTTTTCCGGCTTGTCCTGCAACACAGTACTGTGCGACCTTTTTCCACAAGTTTTAAATATTTTAAAGCACAACTTATATTTGGTCGCATTGCCACCAGCTTGATCAAAAAATTTCCATACCTGCGATCTGCACTTAATGTGCTTCGGATTATTTTCCGCATCGGAGTCAGGTGCTGCTCTTTTCCTTGAGCCTGGAAAAAATATAAAACCAATTATTATTAATGCGTAAATAAAAATTCGTGTTAAAAGACAAATTGCGTGGAATTTGCATACACATACGCGAGAGCCACGGCATTTACGCCTTTGGTATTGTGAAGCACATACGCGCGCACATGTATGCATGTGTGAGTTTTTCGCACAAGATTTTGTTGTCTACTGAATAAAATTTAACTTTACCTGAAGCCTGCACAAAGTCATCCATCTCAATAATCCAAGCCACCAAAGGATAACCTCTGTAAATAATATCTAAAAAACACATACATATATGTATGTTATTAACCTATAAATTCAACACAAAATATCACTCACCTTTTCCCCGTGTTTTTTTTTAGCAGTAAATTCCAGAGTGGCCAAGTCCAAAGAATTGAATCCAAAGAATCGATTCCCAAAGAAGAATCGATGTTTTCAAAAAAAAAAAATAATAATGAAAAAATCTATTTAATCGAATAAAAATCGAATCGAATCCCAGCTTTATTGCGACAACTTTTGAAGTGTGAAGAAGTGAAGTTAACCAGTGGAGAAATGAGTGGTTGCTAAATCTCTTAAAACAATTTAACATGGAGAATGTTTATAAATTTTAAGTTGGTAAGTGGAGCAAAATTACATTTATGTACATATTAGAGGTCTGCATGAATACAATCAAAGCTGCATTTGGTTCACTCACTCAAAGTTCGGATTGACTGAGTGAGACCTTGAGTAAAACGGATTTGGCAAATGTGGTGTAGGTATGAGTAAAAAATTAACCGAAACCGAACGGCGAAGGAATGGCTGAATGAGTTTTGCGACAGAGTACTCGGTTAGCCGGCACCGCATTGCGTGTTTCTTTTTTTTTTTTGTTTTGTTTTTGTTTTGCTTTTCAATGCAAGACCGAAGAAAAACAGAAAGACATGGATTATATGTATATATGTATGTAACTTATTTATTTTATTTTTCAATGACTGAATGCAGAAACATAATTTTATCCGAGTACTCAAAACATTTACTCTTCACTCACTCATTCTATCCATTCCGTTTCGGATTAAATTCCACTCATTCCGCATACAGCGGATACCACACTCACTCATACCACAACTCATTTTGTTGAAACCGTTTTGGCGCGCCGAATTGCGACTCATTCATGTTGTACTCAAATAACCGAAACTTTTGAGTGCACTCGTGCAGACCTCTAATATGTATATATATGCACGTATGTACACACATACATACATATATGTATATACATGAGTGTTGCCGGCAACGGCATACTTTAAAATATAATATTACTATTTGATTTGGGTGTTATAGTCTAGTTACACTATCGTGCGTTACCTATCGATATCGAAGGAAACGCAATAACGTAGAATGTGTGTTTCTATTGCGTTAATGCGTCTGTTTTTGACAGCTGTCAGCATTTATTGAAAAAGTAAAAAAAAATTGACGAAAATGAGCAATTCGAATAACGACGAAAGCCTGATATTATCAGCCATGGAGCACAATAGAGAAACCATGATGAAGGCCATGGATTTGGCAGCGATGTCGTCAGCCACTTTCGAGGAGCTCAGAAACTTGGGGCCCCATCGCAGCTATTGGACTCTTGTAAGAAAAATTTGCGAACTCATTAAGAGTTATCATTATAGCTTATTTAATAAAATTAAATCAGCCAAGATTCGGATCATTTTGGGAAGAGGGTGTTGCCAAAAACTCTGACGAATTCTTTAAGGAAAACTTTTGTATCAATAGAAACGCATTCAAAATACTTGTTGATGAGTTACCGAATCTTCGGAAGAAAGATACTCCGTTTCGTCGATGTATACCTTTGGAGAAGCGAATTGGGCTTGCGTTGTACACCTTAGGATCGTCTGCTGAGTACCGGTCAATAGCAAATCTCTTTGGAGTATCAAAGGCAATAGTGTGCAAGATCCTTTTGGATTTTTGTAGTGAAGTCATTAGGACATTTGCTGGCGAGTATTTACCACCAGATTTTCTTACTCAAGAGAAGATCACTGAAACTGTCAGAGGTTTTGAAGTCCTTGGTTTTCCACAATGCTTTGGAGCAATGGGCAAGTCATTAAAAATACAAAGATGTTCATAATTTAATTGAATTATTTATGTACAGATGGGTGTCATATCGAGGTGCATCCGAAAGCTGGGGATGCAGTCAATTATAGAAACTACAAGGGTTGGTACTCCACAGTACTATTCGCCTTGGTGGATTCTCAGTAATTTTACCTCTATACAGAATGAAGTATAGGCATTTAAATTCGATAATAGTTACAGATTCTCATATATCAGTCTTGGGAGCTGCGGTCGAAGCCACGACTCGAAAATATTTGAAAACTCTAATTTAAAAACGAAATTGGTTGAGTGCCATATTCTAAAAGAACATTCTAAATGCATTAATGGAGTCCAAGTTCCTATTGTAATATTAGGAGACTCTGCATTTAGATTTTCAAACATAGTGATGAAGCCATATCCCTTTTCGGTAGAAGCAACTCCAGAGCAACGGGTGTTTAATTACCAGCTATCAAGGGTCAGACGAGTGGTTGAAAATGCCTTTGGACACCTAAAGGCAAGATTTCAAAGAATTGGAAAGGGGTTGACAACCACATTAATAACACCGCGACAATAATTGCCTGCTACTGCATTCTGCATAATTTTTGCATATGTCATAACTGCTCGGTAATTGACGACTGGCTGAGACTAGCACAGGCTTATGAGCATAGGGAACAACCTAATGATGAAGCCTTTATCGGAAATACAAATGAGAGTGCTGAACGCATTAGGCACGCTTTGGGCGAACATTTTCTTGCCAACACTCAAAATAACAATATATAATAAAAAACACGAATATTATTTATTTTAAAATTGTCTTGTATTTTAATTATCGTTCCTTCGATTTTCTAAAATTTCAATCACTCGTTTTTGGAACGCGGCAGAATCCTCCGCTATTTTTTCCATAACCGCAAGCTTTTTTTTACTCCACTTCCAAAATCTCTTCCATTCGGTCTCCACTCCTCTTCCGAGAGGGACCCGGTGGCTCCTCCCCATCCCCTGAGACGGCCGACTGGCTTAGATCAGAAACGACCATTGGCAATGTGGAAAAATCTGCAATAAATGTATTTAATTAAAAATTTATACCGTGTTTTATATAATTATATTATCACCTGTGCTGTCTATTTCTTTGTCCTCCTTTGTTCGTCCCTGTAAAATATTGTCATAATGCTCCCATCGCGAGGGACTTCCTCGTGATGCGCCCACTTTGGCCAGCTCGCTTCTGAGAATTTTATTCCAGCTTATAATGCATTAAAAGAGCGGTATATTACCTGTACTTCCTGGTCATGTTGTCAATTTTATTTTGTATTTCTTTGCGAGATGGACCAAACTCGTGTAATTTCACCTCCATCTCCTGATAAATATGAGAGTTCTTCCTCACTCCTTGGAACCCATCTATATTATCTTGCCATTCCTCTAGAAGGGCCCCTAGGGCAGCGCTGGTCCAAACAAATCTGATTCCGGCCATTTTCAAAACCAAATGGAATATTCTCAAATGTCTGTTACTAAGTTTTTTTTTTTGATTTGGTGGTGAAACTTGTACGATAGTCCGAAAATAGAGTTTTTATCGAAAGAACAGGTGTAATCGACACAAACGTAACTTGAACCCAACTTGGACGCAACTTTTTCCCATCTCTAGACCCCTATACAAAACCTATGTAAAAAAACTACGTTTGCTATGATTTTACTGCTTTTGTTCAAACAGTAACGCATCTTTTGCCACCACTCTCTCTCTTTCTCATCCATTACTATACCATTACTCTCTCTATCAGTTCACTCTCTCTTAGGCTCTTGCTGCACTCCTTGCAACGCTCTCACGCATCAGCATGCGTCATAGTCCCTCAGGACCCACATAGCCCCCGCCACATAGTCACTGCGCAGATAACCATATGGTGTAGCTGTAGCCTAGTTAATGATTTAACCAGAGTCTATGGTATCTCCGAGTGCCTCAGCCGGCGATCTCTCGCATTGGTCTGCATCTACCTCAACAGGCATCGACCGTAATTTCTCGTGGGCATACGTTATTTTACTCGTCAAAGACTTCAACATATATCGGTCACCATCAAGCTTTTCCGTTATTACAAATGAACCCTTAAACTTTGAGTCTATGTACATACACAAAAACATATAACATACACAAAAATGTTAATGAACTACAAATCTACATACCTTTGCTACTGTTTTAATGACAACACTTTAAACTTTTTTAATTCTCTGAGAAAATATAAACCACAATGATTTGCCGCCAATTTTGTCTTACGCATGTTATCGACAATCAGCTGTCTTTGAGAGGTGGGCGATAAGCCAGTGTTACATATAAAAGTAAAAATCGATTTTTTTTAATCTAATTATACTATCCTAAATATAAAGAAACCATACATTTTTTTATTCCGTTAAATTTTTTTTTTTATTTTCTGCCAAAAAAAACATACAAAAAGCCAGTGTGCATTGGTATGTATATGACCAAAACTCATTAATTCAATGAAAAAACGCATCATACTTGTAAATAAGGCTAATGGGTATCATACAAAATATTAAAACTAGATTAATATACCTAGTATAAGTTTTATTTTTTGTGTAAAGAGTTTCTTGACAGCCTAAGAAAGGAGTGATCTCACAATTAATTTCATTATTATGTTCCTATGAAAATTTTGTTTTTCCACTTATTAATTAAGAAAACCTTAATAAATCGTTATGCATTAACAAAAATTATAAAGGTGAATGAAAGGTTTTTAATTTTGCCTGCAAAGTCAAAAAATAAAGTTAATTTTCAGTGTGTAAAGGGAATCTTGACATACTGTACTTCCAATTTAAAAGACCATTTGACAAGGAAGCACCCAGGGCACAAATCTTCTGCAGTTCCCATTGCTAAAATAACCACATTTTTTGATAGCGCCAAGACGTATGAGGACACGTTAAAACGTTAGCACAACATCGATATGGCAGTGGCAAGAATGATCGTCCGGACGTTCAGCCTATTTCTTTAGTTGAAAACGAAGGATTCATACATTTTTTGAAAGTGCTGGATCCGAAGTATAAAGTACCAAGTCGCTACCAAGTTCGTGATATCTATATTAAAAATATGCACTTAAGCATGGTCGAACAACTTCAAGCCATCCTACACAAAGTAGATTTATGTTCAATAACGACAGACGGATGGACATCGAAAGCGAATACCAATTATTTGACAATAACGTGCCATTTTATAATTGATTTCGAGCTCAAGTCGGTTGTTTTGTCCACCATGCCTCTTATAAATGAGCATAATCACACTAGACAAAATATTGCATATTAGCTTTGAAAGAATGGCATATTTTCGATAAAGTGGTTGCTATAGTCACAGACAATGCAGATGCGATGGCAAGTGCGTGTAAATTACTAAAGAAATATCACTTGGGATGTTTCGCGCATACGCTTATTCTTGTAGTTTAAGGTGTTCTATCATCATCGCTGGTCAAGTCTGCTCTTGTTAATTGCAAAGCTATTGTTACTTTCTTCAAGAGCAGCGCCACTGCGTATGCAAAATTAAAGACGGCTCAAGGTGATAACCCATATAGTCTAATTCAAGAAGTCCCAACGTGCTGGAATAGCGCCTTTACTATGATTAAACGATTTTTGCAACTAAGAAATGAAATCGGTTCAGTTCTGCTCAATACCCCGAAGTCAGAACAAATGTTAAATGCAGACGAGATAAACCTGCTGACTGACATTTGTGAGCTATTAAAATTATTTGACGATGCTACTCATTATGTCTCTGGCGATATAAAGGTAATTATTTGCTTAATAATACCAGTGGTGTGCGGATTGTTCTTGAATCTGGAGAACGTAGCAACAAAAATTGGAAACCTCCGAGGGAGTACAAATACATTGTTAAGAGATGGAGTTGAAGCGCAACTGTTCCTATTTTAGAAAAGGACTGTCACTAGGATAGCCACAATGTTGGATCCGAGATTTAAGAAGGAGGCCTTTCAAAATCCTTTTAATGCCACTGAGGCAATGAAGGCGCCGTAGAGGCAGGTCCATCCATCTAAATAGAAGGATTGTCACTTATAAGTTTCGTCCAAGAAAAATGTCAGAGCAAAATCAAAAACAAGAGGGTGGACTCTATAATCTCACTTAGGCAATACACCGAGAAGCCGAACTCGAGCCAATCTATTGATCCTCTTACATACATATTGGAAGGTAATTACAAAATTTTTTTAATATATGTAACTTTATTTACAGACTCATGTCTCGGAATACCAAAGTTTGGTGGAAGTCGCCAAGCGGTACCTCTGCATCTTGGCATCCTCTACTGAATCGGAGCGGATGTTCAGTAGAGCCGGCCAAATCATATCGGATCGACGGACATCATTGAAGCCAAGGCATTTAAACATACTGCTAATGTTGAACAAAAATCAGTGGCTTTTAGATTAGTTTTTTGATGTATAATATGTTGATATATCCTTATTATTAAATTTCTAATCAATATGAAACGTATTAGTTATTTGTTAATCACTATTATTTAATTTCTAATCAATATTAAACGTATGAAACGTATTATTTACTTGTTAATCACTATGATTCTTATGGAATTCAAACTTATTATTTAATTTAAAGTCAAAAATGTTCTCAAGTGAATGGTCTCAATCATTATACCCTGGCAGGGTATTATAATTTTAGTCAGAAGTTTGCAACGCAGTGAAAGAGACATATCCGACCCTATAAAGTATATATATTCTTGATCACCATCAACAGCCGAGTCGACCTAGCCATGTCCGTATGTCTGTCCGTCTGTCCATCCGTTTCTACGCAAACTAGTCCCTCAGTTTTGAAGCTATCTGAATGAAAGTTTGCAGATAGTCTTCTATATGCTCTCACTACTATATATGTCGGAACGGGCCGGATCGGACGACTATATCATATAGCTGCCATAGGAACGATCGGAAATTTTTGAGAAAAAAAATTTGTACTATGCCAATTTTCAATATATTTTTATATAATTTAATACATGGCCATTTTGTATTATTCCAGAATTTCGGTTTTAATTTTATTCAAAGCGGACCACTATATCATATAGCTGCCAGGAATATATGGGGCGTTCCACGCAAAATTTGCCACCAAAATTGTTTTTTCCTTCTTATATTTTTTTTTTTCGGTTTATTACTTGAAAATATTCGATACGTATTTTTTTATTTCAATCTGATACTTGGAATTTTCGAGAAATAATTTTCTAAAGTTTCCCGTTTTAAAAAAGATACTTTTTTCAACCGCATATACTGAGAAAACTAATGAAGATACAACAATTTGTCCAAGACATGAAACGTGCGCCCTTTCCCTAGCTTTGCAATAAGTTAAACTAAATAAAAAAACTTTTTTTTTTAATGACATTTTGGACATAATTTGTTTTTAAATTTTTTATTTTTAAAAGGTAGCCTTAATGCTTGTTTAAATCCTGATTAAATTTCAGAGTGGAGAAATTAATACTTTCGGAGCAGTGAATTTTTGAATCACCGCTCGCGTGGAAAGAACAGAAGAACTGATACAGCAACTTAATACTGATGCGCGTGTAAACATGGGGCAATTGCGTCAATCAGAAGATAAACGAGCCGAACGTAATGAAGTAAGAAGACTAGAACATCGATAATCACTCAGGATAGACGCAGAACAATTGACCAACACCGCCTACAGGTACATCGAGAATTTACATTGGATACATTCGTGCGTTTTGCATTCTGGTATGAGCCCGATATTGAATATTATGCTCATTCAAAAGCTATAATTGGTGCTATGGACAAGGAATGCCGCATTGTCATGCTCTCAAATTCACAAATGAACTAGCCGGGATTTGTTGCGCGTCTGGGAAGGATGAATGGTTTACTTATCGAAACGGATCCAGATTCCAAATTAATCCTTATGTCAATTAGGACATTCGGCGAGCTAGACGCTCTACTAAAATTTAATTGATTGAACCTAGAATTGATTCAAAAAAATTACATCGAAAATTAAATTATCTGCGTGTTATTATCACTCTAGAACTATGTATATAAAACAACAATTAGGGACGAAACAAAGTTCGCCTGGCCCGCTAGTTATATGTATATTTTCAGATTGGTATTGCTCTACCCTGACAAAGAGCATTTACTCTTGTCCAAGTGGGATGAGTTTAAAGCAAAAATATTAATATATTATTCAACTCACCTACTCAACGACACCTGCAAACAACAACTGGCTGTGGCAATCTCATCGGAAAATAAAGGTAATTAATAATAATAATTAATACTAATCGTATGTAAATAAAAAATTATTTCTACATTCTAGATCTCCAAGACTTTCTCGTTGCCATTTTGCTGAATGGAGTTTAGCCTGTCTTCAAGTACAATTTCCGCCGTATTTTGCTGCTCATCCTATGTTTTTGTGATGTTTCTTTCGTAATCATCATTTATGTTTGGCAATTATGTTTGTTGACAATTTTGCTTATTATTTTTTTCCCATTCTTTTATTATCGTTTTCTATAGACGCTTCTTGTAACTGCACTTTTTCGCGTATGCACGTCCTAGATCTTTGGTGCGCAGAACAGGGTTCGAATGCGGAAAGAACACGTAATGTGATTAGTTTGTTAGCAGAGACCATTAAAAACAAGGGCTAAGCAGTTGAGATGGAAAGTCTTGAAAAGTGCCTAACTTACATTTCCAAAAAAATTATTGCTAATTTGGCTAAATACTCTCGCCATAAGGAATTAATTGTTAAATTTCAATCCGAATGGCTGAACACAGTTGAAACCTTAATAATTGAGCTTCTTCAAGTAAAGGTTTCAAGTGCGGAACGTGGACGTCCCAAGATGGACTTTGCTGAGTCCTCAAAGGACGAAACGTCGTCGAATAGCGCTGCTAGAAAGACACGGCGAGTCTGCAGCTTCTGTGTTTATCCACTTATCCGACATTCCACCGATCCTAAAGTCTTCCGAACCAGACATTGAAAAGGTTTTATCGCTTTTAATGGAGACTGGTATAACAAAACACCAATACTTGGTAATTCGAGAATTTGTGAATATTGAAGCTTCGTGCAATATATTGCCCAGCTATCAGAAAATTATAAAATACAAGAAGTCAAGATACCCAAATGACATAACAGTAGGGGAAACATATGAAGAAGTGGAGCTGCAGAGTCTTCTACACAACACACCTACAAGTATTTTACAGCTCCAAAATACTGTTATTGAAAATTATCTAGATGGCGGGGACAAATTAAACTTAATTGGAAAATGGGGTTTTGATGGCAGTATCTCCACTTCATTCCTACATACGCTTTTTTGGGTACATCTTGCACCTTTCATACAAGTTAGAAATAACAAGAAAGAAAGCTAACTTCGGCATGCCGAAGTTTAAATACCCTTGCAGTAAGTAAGTAAGACTTTTTCGTTTTCTCGGGTACTGACATAAATGTTGCCAGCGAAAAATGTTGCGAAACAAAATGTTGCGAACGAAAGTGTTGCGAACAAACTAAATGAATTTATATATATATTCCTATAGCAGCTATATGATATAGTGGTCCGATTGATCAAATTAAAACCGAAATTTTAAAATAATACAAAATGGCCATGTCTGAAATTTCATGAAAATATGTTGAAAATTGCCTAAGTTAAAATTTTTTTCTCAAAAATTTCCGATCGTTCCTATGGCAGCTATATGATATAGTCGTCCGTTCCGACATATATAGTAGTGAGAGCATATAGAAGCATGTGTGCAAAGTTTCATTCAGATAGCTTCAAAACTGAGGGACTAGTTGCGTAGAAACGGAAACGGACAGACGGACAGACGGACATGGCTAGATCGACTCGGCTGTTGATGCTGATCAAGAATATATATACTTTATAGGGTCGGAAAAGTCTGCTTCACTGCGTTGCAAACTTCTGACTAAAATTATAATACCCTGCAAGGGTATAAAAATGTGGCATGGAAGATCAGCAGAACATAAGCTTAATGTACTGCAAAGAAAAGAACGAGTCCAAGCTGAATTTCGTGACAAAATGGGAATCATTGTTGATAAACCAAGAGACGGAGGCAAAGGAACTTCCAACGATGGAAATACAGCGGGGAAATTTTTTGGAAATCCCAGCTTGGAATCTGAGATTACAGGCATTGATGAAGAAGCCATAACCCGATGCGCAACGATATTGTAAGCTTTAGCATCAGGATATTCTATTAATGTTCAACATTTCGAAAGCTATGCGTTGGATACTTCTAAACAGCTAATAACAAAATACTCATGGTATGTATTATCTTCCAGCCACAGTGCATAAAATTTTAATTCACTGTGCGAAGGTGATAGATAATGCGTTGCTGTCAATTGGAGAGCTATCAGAAGAAGCTGCGGAGTCCAACAATAAGGAAATGAAGAAGTGCCGGCTTCAACATATTTGAAAAATGTCTAGCATATTAACGAATACTGATTTAATGAATACACTTCTCTTGCGTTCTGACCCATTTATAACAGATCAAAGAGAGATAAATCTAAATTTTTTCAGAGACAACTGATTTGTTAGATGATATTTGTTAGGTTTTTTCATCCACATTAAAATTCGATTAAATTTTACTTTTATTACCTATAAACAAGTAAGAAAGCCACAGTCGTTCGCGAACGAATTAGCTCTTTGACAACGATAAACAAAAGTCAGCTGATCGCGTCTTTTGCCTATTAGAGAAGTGTAAACAAACTCGCCCGATCACCCGATCTTTACCAGATTTTCGGTATTGATACATGTTCTACATATGCATGCCTATGCAAAAAAAAGAAAGATCTATGGTAATATTTGTGGCTGCAAAACGTTTTTATTGATTTGCGGGGGAGTGGGGGGGAAATTTTTAAATCTGAAACTTGATCTGCGTGCAAAACATTCCGACCTACATGCCAAATTTGGTGGCTCTAGCTCTTATAGTTGCTGAGATCTAGGCGTTCATACAGGCGGACAGACGGACAGACAGACATGGCTATATCGACTTGGCTGTTGATGCTGATCAAGAATATATATACTTTATGGGGTCGGAAATGCTTCCTTCTGCCTGTTACATACATTTGCACGAAATTAATATACCTTTGTACCTACGGTACATGGTATAAAAATACTGTTCTTCTTATATATGATTAAAAGAACTGGAGATTTTTAATTTGTTTATACTTATGGGAGGGGGAGAGAGTGGGAGTTACTCTTTTAAAAATGTATACAGAAAATATTCTACATATCATAGATGCCAATAATTAAATTTTAATCCTGCAACTCTACTGGAAGTGTTTTTGCACACCACCGGCATATTAGCTATAGGATATAGTCGTCCGATTTAGTCCATTTTTTTTACTACATCTTCAAATATTTTTTTTAGATTTTTTTAATGCCTTAGAGCACTGAGGATAGCGTCGAATTTGTTGTCAAAATCCGCTGAACCATATGTAAGGCACTGTTTCATCGTGTAGGAACCTCCTGGATCAAACTATAAGGACAGTCGCCTTGGGCATGCTTAAATTTCTCGTAAGAAAAAAGTAAAAAAAAGCATTGAAACGATAAGTGGCAGTTTCAGTACTTCTTGAACCAACAGATTGATAGTGTGCGCAAAACATGGCAAATGTTTAACTTTAAGCAATTCGCATGCCTTTTTAATACTAGCGTCATTATTTGTAACAACTGATACCACTTTCTTGACCAAGTTCCAATCTGTGAAAACTATATTAAGCGAAAATGCAAATGGTTGCTGTGTGACTAGTTGGGGTTGCCAATTTTTCTGTTGACAAAACCGCCGAGTGGAGATTGAATGACGAGGAAACAAAGTGGACTGTAACCGTGAGGTAACCCTCATTGATCTTAGTAGTCCAACAATCTGTGGTTATGCCAACATAATCGACTTTTTCTAATTCGCAATATAGCTTTTCTTTAAGTTCGATATATTCTTACCTTATTTTTGAAATACGTCTTACTGGGAACTTCATATCGAGGATCTACGCAATTCATTAGCTGCAAAAATCTACGATCGGATACCATACTGAATGAACCAAGTCCAACGTAATCATACGTATAACTGCTTGATCAATCGCAGTCTGGCGAGCAGAACCAGTTGGGTATTTCGTGGAGCTTTCTATGAACTTGGTCAGGCTTGTGGTCGAATTTTGACCGGCTTGCTGACTTTCCAGATGGATATTTTTTAAGTGTTGCAATGGGTTGCTTTTGTTTCCGGCAGTTTTGTAACTCTTGCCGCATTTCTTGCAAACGGCAGTCATGGTATTGGGACACTTTTTAAAATGTTCCCAAACGGCAGACATTTGTTCCTTTCGTTTTGGGATCGGAGCATCGTTCTCGTCATTCTCCTAACTGTGCTTCTCTGTCCCTGTAACGTGAAAACGGTTTTTGTTATGTTGGTACGTAGTTAAATTTAGTATTATTCAGTCATTTTAATGTATATGCCTACAAATGAAACCACGTGTATGTAGTGCAAATTGAACACACATACACACATACGTATACACGGACCTTGACTTTTCTACAAAACACTATTTAAGTTATAAATTTACCAAATTGCACCTTTTTGCTCGCTTTACACTATTCGATGTTTGCAAATTGAACATCGATGTTGACGGGTTTTTGGAAACATCAATAGTATCGAATAAACATCGATGTTTGCTCCAGCTCTACTGTGTAGGAGTTGTGCCGCCTTTCCAGCAGTCAGTTGCTCGTGGATATCTAGGGGATCGATTATGGTTTCGAGTGCTTTTGTGGGGGTTGATCTCAGCGCCCCTGTTATGCAGAGCAGTGCCTGCCGCTGAGTTCTCTCCATAAGCTTGTTGTATGTTTTCTTTTCCATGGCTTGCCACCACACTAAGACTCAGTACAGCAGATTCGGACGCACCACCGATATATACCCAGTGCATTAGACGGGTGAGAGGCCCCATGTGCTGCTAAGCATCTTCTTGGATGCATATAGTGCTATAGTGGCCTTCTTTACCCTCTTTAGTACATTGGGCTTCCATGCCAGCTTGCTGTCGTCCCGTCGAATCCACTAACTTTAGCAGTATAAGGGTTGTCACAAACGGAGACTGATCCAATGCATCTAGTGCATTCAATTCGAAATTTTGCCTGTAAAGACTTTTCCCAATGGTACCGTCAAAACCATAAATAGAAATTAAAATTAAATCCGAAACATGAAAGGAAGCTAACTTTGGCAAGCTGATGTTTAAATACCCGTGCAGTAAGTATTTAAAATTTTTTATAATTAAGGATTGGTGTTCTTTTCGCTCTCGCGTGTTCTTAGATAGTGTTCACTCTCCCTCTTCCACTGCACTTTCCTGCATAGAGCTTCTAATCCGCTCTCCTCAAGCTAGTTTTAAGCCTTCTACTGTTAGTACCAATTTACTATTCTACTAATAAAGACCTCAAACGCACGTCGCGTAATACCCCGAATTTCTACCGTGTTTTATTTATCGAGTGTGCAGGTTTTAGCCATCCCCCTCCGAACAGATAATATAAGTGCAGAGCGAAACATGTTGACAAATGAAAAATGTTGCACAACAAAAAAATGTTGCTAGCAAAAGCTTTCAAAATAAATTAATTGATATACATATTCCTATGGCAGCTCTATAATATAGTAGTCCTATTTTGATAAAATTAAAACCAATATTATAGAATAATACAAAATATCTATATATATAAAATGCTTTGTCCTGACTGACTGAATAACTTTCTAATGTCAGGGCCATTAAATATGCCTGTAAAATGAACATAGAAAGTAACACATAAACAGTAGTAGGTTGTGGTCAACCAAAATTTGTTTTAAATTTACTACAATACCTTTTTTAATTTTGGCATCGCTACACTTTGGAAAAACGTTTTTCAAAAAATTAAATGCATTTGGACAATTGTCAACGGCAACTTCAATGAATTTTTTAACAATTCCCAATTTTATGTGGAGCGGTGGCAGCAAGATATTTTGAGTATTGGCAATCAAAGGTGTATTCCTCAACTTATTTTGTTCCTTCTGTTTCTCAACACTTCCTCTTGGTCTCCACGTAATGCATTGGTATTGATTCAGAGGCGATCGCGAATCCCAATCACAAAGAAAGCAAAAGAATTTAGGAAATCCGCCTTTTTCGATGATCCCTTGCAAAATGTTTATAACCTTCAAATCACAGCGAGAGCTTAGACGATGGCTATGGTTTAAGATCGATCTTGATTGTCCAAAGCTTTCCAGACGTGCCTAGAATCTTCTAGAAGGAGTTCCAGAGCTTCTATGCACGTTTGTTTGCTTCAGTTTTGAACCGTTTGCTACCTATTGACCTAAACAGGGGAAGAAAGGGACTTTTTTTTGCATTTTTGTGATTTTGACCTTGAAGATAAATTTTTTTCGATTTTGTGTATATATACTTTGTTGGCCGTGGCAAGAGCTACAACTTTGCTCCAGAGAGAAATTCAAAATTCCCAACGGTTTGCAAAATATGAGCTTGATAAAATGAGAATTTTTGCCGAAAAATTCGTATTTTGGCCAAAAACTTTGGATACGTTAAAAAAAAAAGTTTGACGTGTTGGAGAAAAACGGGAAGACACGTATTTTTTATTTTTTTGTATACTATCATGGGAACATCGTGAACATTGGTTATTTTTCCATGACTTCAAAAATTACACACAGTGTAATATTAATGGAATAATATTGATATTGGTCTAAGGCTCAGAGTAGGCCTTGCCTCATTTTATATTTGTCATTCGACTTCAAAGAATCTTTATTTCTCATTCAGTGCGCTGACTTCAAAGCGAAATTTAATACGAAATTTTAAGTGTGGATCTGCATCCGATCAAAGCGAGGATGCAATAGCGGGCCCTCTAGTATATATGTAAATATATTATATATATATCAAGTTATGTGTAAATATAATGAAAATTCGCGATGTTATAATTTTTTCTTTTCAAAATTTCCAAACAGTCCTATGGCGGCTATACGATATAGTTGTCCGATCCGGCCAATTACAACTTATATAGTAATGAGAGCATATAGAAGACTATCTGCAAAGTTTCATTCAGATAGCTTTAAAACTGAAGGATTAGTTTGCGTAGAAACGGACGGACAGACAGACAGACGGACACGGCTAGATCGACTCGGCTGTTGATGCTGATAAAGAATATTGTTGAAATGTCCCATCCCTATACAGAAATACCATTTTTGGTATATGTCACTTCAGGCATTATATGAATAGCTTTTGGTCACACTATTATTGTTCCTTCTTCTTTTCTTGTACGAGCTAAGTTGTGGTGCTGGTGTTGCGGTTAATTAAAATATAAAAACAAAAAACTAAAACTTCTTTTGTGTGTTTATTGGTTACAAAAGATTAATAATTACAACAGGTTATGGGCCCAGTCCATGCCTAAGACAATTGATTTGTAAAACAACTATTTCTGAAAAGTTCGTTTTTTCGATTCTTGGAAATTTAGAATTCCTGTGAAATTTCGACCTCTTGTGAAATTGCATAGAGTTTAGTTCCTCGTGTGTCTACCTATGTATACTTATACAACTGTGTATATGTGCACGCAAGCATGGACAAGGCAAAACGAAATATGTACATATAAAGCCGTTCGATGGCGAGAAATACGCGATTTGGAAATTTAGAATTAGGGCTTTATTGACCGAACTGGATGTGCTTAGGGTCATCGATCAAGACATACATACATACCTGACGAATTGGATGAAAAGTGGGTGAAAGCTGAAAGCTGAAAGCAAAAAGTACTCTAATAGAGTACCTAAACGATTCATTTCTGAACTTTGCGACAAGCGATATAATGGCGCGTCAAATTCTTAGAAACTTGGACGCGATATATGAACGAAAAAGTCTGGCGTCGCAGTTGGCAATTCGCAAACTCTTGCTTTCCCTGAAACTATCAGGCGAGATGTCTCTATTGTACCATTTTACTATTTTTGATGATTTGATACATGAGTTGTTGGCCGCAGATGCAAAAATAGAAGAGTTGGATAAAGTTTCTCATTTGTTGATAACATTGCCTCCGGTTTACGATGGTGTCATCACAGCAATAGAAACATTATCAGAGGATAATTCAACATTGGGATTCGTTGTTGGCCGCAGGTGCAAAAATAGATAAGTTGGATAAAGTTTCTCATTTGTTGATAACATTGCCTCCGGTTTACGATGGTGTCATCACAGCAATATAAACATTATCAGAGGATAATTCAACATTGGGATTCGTTAATAGATTACTAGATCAGGAAATTAAAATTAAAAATGATCATAATGACACCAGCCGGAAAGTTCTAAATACGATTGTGCAAAATAAAAACTACAGCTATAAAAACAATTGAATTTAAAAATCGCGTAACTAAACAAAAGAAAACCTTTAAGGGAAATAGGGTTAGATGTCACCACTGTGACAAAGAGGGACACATTAAAAAGGATTGTTACCACTATAAAAGAATGCAAAATGAAAGAATTAAAGATAATACAAATCACAATAAACAAGCTAAAACCGCAACATCACACGGCAATGAATTCATGGTGAAAGAAGTGAAAGAAAACAGCGCGGTTGATAAGTGTGGATTTATTCTCGATTCTCGATCTCATAAATGATGAGTCGCTGTACGTTGATTCTGTGGAATTGGTGCCGCCGCTGAAAATCGCTGTGGCCAAGCAAGGAGAATATATTTACGCATCTAAGCGCGGCATTGCCCGTTTGCGCAATAACCATGACATAACGCTGGAGGATGTGCTGTATTCCGAGCAGGCTGCTGGAAACTTGATGTCAGTGAAGCGCCTACAAGAGGCTGGAATGTCGATAAAATTTGACAAGAACGGTATAACCATTTCCAAGAATGGGTTGACCGTGGTCAAGAATCCAGGTATGTTTAACAACGTTCCTATTGTTGAGTTTCAAGCATATAATATATATGCGAAAAATAAAAATAATTTTCGATTATGGCATGATAGGCTTGGTCATATAAGCAATGGCAAGTTATTAGAGATAAAACGAAATAAAATGTTTAGTGATAACAGTCTTTTAAATAATTTAGAGTTATCCAATGAAATTTGCGAATCATGTTTAAAAGGGAAACAATCAAGATTACCTTTTAAACAATTTAAAGATAAGACCCATATTAAAAGACCCCTATTTGTTGTGCACTCAGATGTTTGTGGCCCAATTTCTCCAGTTACTTTAAATGACAAAAATTACTTTGTGGTCTTTGTTGATCAGTTTACTCACTATTGTGTAACTTACTTAATAAAACATAAATCTGACGTATTTAATATGTTTGAAGACTTTGTAGCAAAATGTGAAGCTCATTTTAATTTAAAAATTGTTCATTTGTACATTGACAATGGGAGGGAATATCTCTCAAATGAGATGCGTCAATTTTGTGTTAAAAAAGGTATTACCTATCACTTAACGGTGCCACACATACCACAGTTAAATAGTGTTTCTGAAAGAATGATTAGAACCATCACAGAAAAAGCTCGTGCCATGGTGAGTGGTGCACAACTAGAAAAAAGTTTTTGGGGTGAAGCAGTTTTAACTGCAACTTACTTAATTAACAGAATTCCAACTAGAGCAAATATTAATAGCATGATAACCCCTTATGAGATGTGGCACAATAAAAAGCCTGATTTAAAACATTTGAGAGTATTTGGTGCAACCGTATATGTGCACAATAAAGTAAAAAGGGGAAAGTTTGATGACAAATCATAAAAAGCTATTTTAGTGGGCTACGAAGAAAATGGGTATAAGCTCTGGGATGCTGTAAATGAAAAATTTCTTGTTGCAAGAGATGTGGTTGTCGATGAAACCAATATGGTTAATTCTAGAGCTGTTAAATTTGAAACAGCATTCCTGAAAGATAGTAAGGAAAGTTTAAATAAAAATTTCCTGAATGATAGTAAGGAAGATGAGGAAACAAAATTCCCGAATGATAGTAAGGAAATTGAGGAAACACAAATCCTGAATGATAGTAAGGAAACAAATGAATATTTTCTGAATAAAAGTAAGAAAAGAAAGCGAGATTATCTCCTGAATGAAAGTAAGGAATGCGACAACACACAAATCCTGAATGATAGTAAGGAAACAAATGAATATTTTCTGAATGAGAGTAAGAAAAGAAAGCGAAATTATCTCCTGAATGAAAGTAAGGGATTAAACAACCCGAATGAGAGTAGGAAAAATGAAATAGATGGTATTGATGGTATTGAAATAACGAGTAGAAGAAGTGAGAGATTAAAAACAAAGCGCCAGATATCATATAATGAGGATGATAATAATTTAAATAAATTTGTTTTAAATGCTCACACTATCTTTAATGATGTTCCAAATACATACGATGAAATTCAGTATAGGAATAAATGAATGAATAATATCTGGACAATCACAAAAACATAGTAGATAGCAAATGGGTATTTTCTATTAAATATAATGAACTGGGAAAGCCTACTAGATATAAAGCTAGATTAGTAGCACGAGGATTTACTCAGAAATACCAAATCGACTATGAAGAGGCTTTTGCTCCTGTAGCTAGAATATCCAGTTTTCGATTTATATTATCACTAGCGGCCCAGGCGAACTTTGTCTCGCCCTTTATTGTAGATTAATATAGTTCTGGAGTGATAATAATACGCAGATAATTCAATTCAATTAAATTCTAGCTTCAATATCAGGTAGTTGCACCTTCCCAGACGCGCAACACATCCCGGCTGGTTCATTTGTGAATTTGAGAGCATGACAATGCGGTCATTCCTTGTCCATAGCACATATTGTAACTTTTGAATGAAAAAATATTCAATATCGGGCTCATACCGGAATGCAAGACGCACGCTGGATCTGTTCCTCTGTTTTTTCGTCTCTTCTGCATCGAAATATTCTAGAATTACTTGAGGTTCGGCTCAAATTAGCCCCTTTGCGTTTTGTTGGCATTTTTTCTTTAAAAAACACATATAAATATAACTAATTGAATCACTTTAAATCTTGAATCTACTTTTCAAAAGAAACTCACAGGTCGGCCACAGAAACCTCTTCCTTTCCAATAACCAAAAAAATAATATCGCATTGCCACAGCACTGCGACATAAATATTATTTGGGTATTTCAAAATACAAAACTTGACGTAAATTTCGTGGCTACCACATCCATAGATTCAAAATTTCTAATCTGACAGTCAGCAGGCAGCGACTAAAGCTGTATTGCGGACTACCCTTATCGGTTAGGGGTACGAAAAATAGATGTTAGCCGATTCTCAGGCCTACAGAATATCCCCTCAAAATTTCATCCAAATCGGTCAAGTAGTTTCGGAGGAGTTTTCTTACAAAAAGTGTGATTGGGAGTACAATATAACTTGAAAGTCCATCAAATGGATGTAAAAACAGCTTTCTTAAATGGCACGTTAAAAGAGGAAATATATATGAGACTTCCTCAAGGTATACATTGCAAAGGTGGCAATGTATGTAAACTAAATAAGGCAATTTACGGACTCAAACAAGCCGCTAGATGCTGGTTTGCAGTTTTTGAGCAAGCATTGAAAGACTGCGAGTTTGTAAACTCTTCTGTAGATCGCTGCATATATTTCCTTGATAAAGGTGATATTACGGAGAATATTTATGTGCTGTTATATGTTGATGATGTAGTCATAGCTACAGGGAATATGATAACAATGAATAAATTCAAAAATTATTTAATGGAAAAGTTTAGGATGACAGATCTTAAAGAAATAAAACACTTTATTGGTATTAGAATAGAAATGTATAATGATAGAATTTACTTGAGCCAAGCTGCATATGTTCAAAGAATCTTAGATAAATTTAACATGAATAATTGCAATGCAGTGAGTACTCCCTTACCAAACAAACTAAATTATGAGTTACTTAACTCAGATGAAAACTGCAATGCACCATGTCGTAATCTCATAGGATGTTTAATGTACATAATGCTGTGCACTATGGTCCAGATTTCGTTTTTTTTGGCATAAACTCTAAAAATGAAGCTACAGATATGAAACTTTACACATTTTGTTGTTATATTATAACAAGTTTGTAAAAAAAAATTGGGGTCCATGTGACCACGCCCCTTTTAGCCTCCCATACAAGCTACTGGAATGACTTCGGAATTAAACCAAATTTTATTTTTTTTTTATTTAATAATTACAAAAACATAACTTTATTAACTTTTAATGAGATCTATATTATATAAAAATTTTTAGAATGATTAATCTTGTTCTTCCTGTAGTTCTATATTAAAAATTTATTCATCGAAAAGGTCGCTTTACCGGAACAAAAGCAAAAATGAGCAAAAGATATTACATAGCCATCAAAAACAAAGGCTAAACCTACAAACTTACGATTTTAACTTTTGTCAGGAATTGTCAGTTTGTAAGTTATACTCCACTAAAGACAGAAGACATAGTTACTTTTATTCTATAAAATCACATAACTAAGACGTTACACGGCACAAAAATTCTACAAAAACACATATTTATTCTATATACATTAAAAACTACATACATTTACCTTTAATTTCCATATTTTACTTAAATTTTTGGGTGCGTAGTAAACCCCGTGTGATATGCCAAAGAAAACAAAAAAAGCGCAAATTCCTTACGCGCAATTAGCTGATCAAGAGCTTAACTTTGAAAATTCGTAAAAACTTATTTATGAATTTAACTATTAAACTTTTTTTTTGTCTATATTAATAATTAAAGCGTTTTAATTATTATTAATTTTAATGTATATCCAATTCGATAAACATTGAATTTTTGATTGTTGCTGCGCCATATTTCAAAAAGTTCGCTGTGAATAAAATCGAACGTGCCTATAAATTACCAAAATGTGAGGAAAGGGGGACGAATGGGGATGAGTTTTTGGTTTGTGGCTAAAGACAACACTCACAAGTACAATCTGGACCAATTGGTTGCTTTCAGCATGGAACAGCTTATTAGTTATACTCCACGAAAGACGGAGAACGCATGTTAGTTTTTTAAGAAAATACACATAAATTGGACATTACACCACACTAAATTCTTGGAACTATACATAAACTAACAATATACATTAAATAGTGCATACCTTGAAGATTATTTTCCATCATTTAGTTCAATTTTCTGGACTAATTTAACACGTGGGGCACAATATACAGCCACTAAATATTTTGGCGCAAACTCCTATTCGGAAATCAGCTGATCGCTAGCTCACTTTTAAAAGCTCTCAAAAGGCTTTGGTGGCACTTTTAAAGCTTTTAATTAACATTTTCGTAGTGTATGGTGTATTTACTTTAAGATTAAAATAAGAAAACAACCATTTATTAACGTCAAAAAATCGACTTTATGCCAAAAAAATCGAATTCTGGACCATAGTGCTGTGTACACGTCCAGACTTAACTACTGCAGTAAATATCTTGAGTAGATATAGTAGCAAAAATAATTCCGAATTATGGCAGTGCTTAAAAGGGGTCCTTAGGTATTTAATAGAACCTATTGAAATGAAACTTATTTTTAAAAGAAAGGTATGTTTTAAAAATACATTAATTGGTTATGTAGATTCTGATTGGGGAGGAAACGAGATTGATAGAAAAAGTACCACAGGGTATTTATTTAAAATGTTTAATTTAAATTTAATTTGTTGGAACACATGAAGGCAGAGCTCAGTAGCAGCATCATCAACTGAAGCTGAGTACATGGCTTTATTTGAAGCTGTGAGGGAAGCGTTGTGGCTTAAATCTCTTCTTAGTAGTGTTAATATTAACCTCGAAAATCCAATTAAAATTTATGAAGATAACCAAGGCTGTATCAATATAGCAAATAACCCCTCATGTCATAAACGAGCCAAACATATTGATATAAAATATCATTTTGCCAGGGAACACATTGAAAGTAACACTATTTGTCTTGAGTATATTTCGACAGAGAACCAACTTGCTGATATCTTCACAAAGCCATTGCCTGCTGCGAAGTTCTTGGAAATACGACGTCAACTGGGATTACAACAAGATGACTAATCCACTGCCTGCTGATGCGGTCCTTTATTTTTCTTATTTAATTGATCCCATTGAAAGAGTTCGTTTTTTAATTTTTTTTCCTTAGCTTTCCAATAAGTTAAACTAAAAAAAAAAAAAAATTTTTTTATGAAAAAAAAAATTAAAATTTAACAAAAAATTAACAAAATTTCAAATTTGGACCTAATTTTTTTTAAATTTTTTATTTTTAAAAGGTAGCCTTCAAAAATGCACTACTCTCAAAGTATTCATTTCTCCACTCTGAAATTTTCGCAGGATTTAAAGAAGCCTTAAGGCTACCTTTTAAAAATAAAAAATTAAAATTAAATTAGGTCCAAATTTGAAATTTTTTAATTTTTTGTTAAATTTTAATTTTTTTTCATTAAAAAAATTTTTTTTTTTTAGTTTAACTTATTGGAAAGCTAAGGAAAGGGCGCACGTTTCATGTCTTGGACAAATTATTGTATCTTCATTAGTTTTCTCAGTATATGCGGTTGAAAAAAGTATCTTTTTTAAAAACGGGAAACTTTAGAAAATTATTTCTCGAAAATTCCAAGTATCAGAATGAAATAAAAAAACACGTATCGAATATTTTCAAGCAATAAACCGAAAAAAAATATAAGCAAAAAAAAATTTTAGTGGCAAATTTTGCGTGGAACGCCCCATATATATAAGTGATCGGATCGGGTTTTTCTGGGTTTTCCCCGTATCCTTGCAGCAAATGCTGGATCACATAACTATTCCCAGAATTCACACCACCCACACTAAGTACACAATAATTACAAATGAATGTATTATTTTAAGTATATAATATTAAAGAAATAGCATCTTTAATATTTTCAGAGGGGGCGTGTTGGAATACACCATTCCTATACAGAAATACCATTTTAGTATTAACCACTTCAGGCTTTATTTAATACCTAGCCTTCGGTCACACTGATATTGTTCCTTATTTTTTCTTGTGCGAGCTTTAAATTGTGAGCTTTAAGCTCAGTATCCAGCAAATAAAGTTGTCACGCAGCGCAAAATGTCCGTCAAAATAGCGTCGGTGAGTTAGCGTCGAAATGGAACGGTGGGAAAATGGAACACGGGGAAGGATTTTATTTTTTATTTATTTCGTTAATAGACAACTAAATCGAACAAAATAAAGTTTAAATATACTAAGAAAAGAATTTGCTATCGTTTTGTATTGGGTTTGGGAGCATTTGACCACTGGATCCATTAAAAAACGGCCTGTGAAAAATCGTGTTTTCGCCATTTTCTTAATATCTCGACTTCCAGAGTTTGTGCAGTATAATGACATATGCCAGGACAAAGGATATTTATTCTAGTTTTATTCTGCAAAGTTTCATTTCATTTCAACCGTCAGTTTTTGAGAAAATCGCATAACAGTCAACTAACCTAGGGGTCAGCTCCATACAAAATGGGGCAGCAAAAATTGTAACTCTTATAACTTTAGTTTTCGAGTTTGTGCCAATATGCACGGTATATAGGCTTATAAGGGGAGGCATAGAGAATATTTGGTGAAAATTTCATTAGATTTTAACCGACAGTTTTTGAGAAAATCGCATTACAGTGGGCGGGGTATGTGATAACAGAGGCGCGAACTATGAAAACGGAACCAGATGCGAACCAGCTGAGAACCAGTTGCTAAACCAGACAACGGAACCATTTAAAAAAAAATACTGGATTTAAAAACATTAGGAATTTATGTAATCTATATATATAAAATGCTTTGTCCTGACTGACTGACTGACTGACTGATATATCACAGTCATGGCCAAACCACATGTCTTAGAGACTTGAAGTTTTTTTTAAAAAATCAGAAAAAAAAATGTCCAGATTCGTATGGGTATTTTAATTTTCTAATTCCACCTGCAACCTATTTTAAAAAAATAAAAAAAAAATACTGGATTAAAAACATTAGTAATTTTATGGGATAATATTATATTTTAAGGTTAAAATAGCCTTAGTTAAATATAAACTACAACGATATTCCCATAAACATCACCATTCTAAGCCTCTTTGCAAGCGTTTTGTTAAAAACCATGCAGTCGTTCAAGAGAAATTGCAATTTTTCACTTTAAGCAATTATACTGCATATACCACGGCGATATGACTATTCGACGCTAACTTTTAAAAAATTCATACAGCATTTTTTGAGTTTGTGCAGATATGCACGGTATCTCAAACGAAAGAGCAGAAAATTCTCTAATTTCGAATTAAATGTTTTTGAGAAATTAAAGTGTTTCTCTTTTCCGAGCCGATTAATGAACCCTGGTTGCATATGACACTAACGCCTCATGGCGTGAGCCAGACAATATTTTCGACGCTAACTTTTCAAAAAATTCATACAGCATTTTTTGAGTTTGTGCAGATATGCACGGTATCTCAAACGAAAGAGGAGATTATTCTCTAATTTCGAATTAAATGTATCCCCAATTTAACCGACAGTTTTTGAGAAATTCAAGTGTTTCTCTTTTCCGAGCCGATTAATGAACACTGGTACATTTACATCGATAAGACCGCCTCGTGCTCCTACCGATGTATACCCCGCCAACAAATAATTCTTATTGTCAATTTTAATAAATTGTTCAAATATGCGTGTCCCTTTAACGGCATCATCATTCTAAGCATTTTGGTCGGTGTTTCATCCAAATCCGTTCAGTCGTTGAGGAGAAATTCGCAATTTCTTACTTTTTCGATTATTATTTAGATAGAAGTGGTGGTATTTTTTGGCTTGTATCAACTTTAATTGTATAGTAAACTAAGGCGAAAAATGTACAAGAATTACAGTAAAAATATCCAGACGTTTAGGCCATTAGTTGTTAAGAAAATTAATTTATAAATTTACGATATGTCGAAGTTTTCGACGGTCTGGCAGCATCGAATAATCGGATGTCCCGATATTCGAAGAATTGCGGTTAATCTTCACGTTTTTATTGAAGAAGACGCAATAAGGTAAGGCATCATTACTAATTTGTATATATATATTTGTATATCATTTAAAAATTTATTTCAGATGGTGAACAACGTGTACTTTGTAGACGGGCGTGGATCGGGTCAAGGGCGCGGCCGCGCAGCTTGGCGCGGTCCCAACCGCCGAAAACCGTCGCTTCGTCCGGCAGGCGGTTATGGTGGCCCTGAACAAACGGCGCACAGTAGCGCATTAGATATTTTAGGGTTACAAAAATCATAACTCTTGAACCAGTTGAGATATTTTCATAATTCTTTTTTTATATGAAAGGTAATTTTAATACCTTTCGATTGAGTGGTCATACTATATGGTGTGATTAATAGTAAATTTTATACTTGAAAATTCATGTTTTTTGAGGCAGTTTTCTCAATTTTTATCCAATTTCGAACAATACATTTAGTTTGTTTTCTCTGAAAATGATAATATGGTGCATATTTAATGTTTTAAAAACAAAAAATAATTAATTTAAAAGAAAAAAAAAATTTTTTTTTATAATTTTTCTTTTTGACCAATTTTCTATTATGTATTTATTCACTTTTCGTTCAAAATAATCATTCAATTTTACATAATTTAATATTTCTGAAAAATAACTAATCATTATACATTCATTTCAAATCATTAGGTGTCCTTACAAAGTCAGGAATTGAAAAACAAGCCACCAATACAGGAAAAAATGTATGCCCGCCATACAATTTCGTACTGCGCAGCGACTGCGCTCGTACCAGAATTTGTATGAAGTAGCGCGTTTTTTACGCTGAGTTGAAAGTATCTTTTGCTTGGGAAATCCGGGGTGGCAGATTGGGGCAGCCGTTCTCTTTTGAATATGATAAAGAACACACCTCATACGCCAAACACAAAATGGACCAAAATGCCATTTTTTACATTCCATCAAAGTTGAAAAATAGGTGAAAAATTAGTACTTCGGTAAAACAGGTATGCCAGCACGTGCAATAAACATTATAATCTAATTCTACCTTGGTTTTGCCGAGATTTGATGACCCTTTCGATAGAGACCATAACCATGTAGGTCGGTTACATATTTTAGCTAAAAATCGACCCTAAAGTCAGAATTTTTTCCTAAAAACGACAAGCTTTTTTTCAACCAAAAAGAGGTTCAACTTTGAACACGTGTAACTTCTAAAATACTGAACCGATTTGAATAATTTTTTTAATTCAACCCTTTTGAACTATTACCTGTCGAATGCAATAACAAATTTTACGATCCGTTGTCATCAAAAAGTTGATTATTGTATAGTATCTCTATCTTTTGCGCCATTGTGCGGCGGCAGGAGCAGCAGCAGCACCGAGAGGATCAGCTGCAGCAGCAAGGAGAGGAGCAGCAGCCACAGGAGCCGGAGCAGCAGTAATAAATAAATACAAAAAATAATAAATAAAATGAGTAAAACATTTATTGTTATAATTTATTATAGCCAGGGTGGGTAACTCGGTGGGTGCATATTTGTATATAGTTGGCCTTGTTGCGCAGCAGCTTCAGCTGCTTCTGATTGCCCTCGAGGACATTGAGCTCCAGCGACTTTAGCTCCTCGTTCGTGTCCGTGGTGGCGGTGATAACGGTGTGGCACAAGCGTTATGAATCGTCATAAAGGTGACAAACGTAGTCAATCGTCGTCATAGAAATGTTGAATCAGCATATCACGCCAGCTGCGACCAAGGGGAACGCAAGACCGAAAGGACTGTTCCCTGGTGGAACAAAATCCTTGATGATCTCAAAAAGGCTGCGCGCAGGCTCTTCAATAAAGCGAGGAGTGGGAGGGCCTCATGGGACTCCTACACAACTGCTTTAACACTCTACAATAAAGAGCTGAGACGGTCAAAAAGGGCTACGTGGCGTCAACACTGCGGGCAGATCTCATCTCTCCCGGAAGCTGTTGGGCTGCAAAAAGCCCTCTCCAAAGACCACTCAAACGAAATCTGGACGCTGAGTAAAAGTCGTGTTTATCCCAAAGGTAGGGAAGAAAGATTCCCAATTGCCTAAATCATATAGACCGATTAGCCTTAGCTCGTTCTTCCTTAAAACTATGGAGAAGATAATCGACCAGCACATCAGGGAGGTAAATCTCAAGCAACTTCCCCTAAACAAGTACCAATATGCGTATCAAGCTGGTAAATCAACTGAGACCTCCATACATTGCCTTACAGCAACCATTGAAAAGGCCATTGGCCTTTTCATCTCAGGAGCTTTTCACAACACGTTATATGAGGCTATACGTGCCTCTCTTGTACGTAGGAATGTCTCCACACCTATTATTAGGTTGTGACGCGCAGACGCGCACAAATATTGTTTATAATGTCTAGGTTTATTAGTATGAAAGATAGAAAGGAATAGAGGAATATGGAATGGAATTGATATAGATTTGAATTATGTCCGTCAAAAGAGCGTCGGTGAGTTAGCGTCGAAATGGAACGGTGGGAAAATGGAACACGGGGGAGGATTTTATTATACCTACCATGTACCGTAGGTACAAAGGTATATTAATTTTGTGCAAATGTATGTAACAGGCAGAAGGAAGCATTTCCGACCCCATAAAGTATATATATTCTTGATCAGCATCAACAGCCAAGTCGATATAGCCATGTCTGTCTGTCCGTCTGTATGAACGCCTAGATCTCAGCAACTATAAGAGCTAGAGCCACCAAATTCGGTATGTAGGTCGGAATGTTTTGCACGCAGATCAAGTTTGTTTCAGATTTAAAAATTTCCCTCCCACTCCCTTGCAAATCAATAAAAACGTTTTGCAGCCACAAATATTACCATAGATCTTTCTTTTTTTGCATAGAACATGTATCAATACCGAAAATCTGGTAAAGATCGGGTGAAAAACACAAAAGTTATTTACTTATCAGTGTGCTATCTATTTGGCAGCTAGCAACAGGTGCATCCCAAAAAACATCAACAAAACTGATGAGCGCAAGAAACTAACTCCCGTGCGCAAAAAAGAGAGAGGGGTTATCTCTTTCTCTGTTTTGCACACGCAAGTGCATGAGATGGTGGTGGTTTTGCAAAGAGCGAGTTTGTTTACATTTCTCTAATAGGCAAAAGTCGCGATCAGCTGACTTTTGTTTATCGTTGTCAAAGAGCTAATTCGAGCGGCGATATATTTTGGTACATGGTATATAACAGTCGTTCACGAACGACTGTAGCTCTCTTACTTGTTTTTTATTTATTTCGTTAATAGGCAACTAAATCGAACAAAATAAATTGCCTACGTGTAAAGAATTAAATTTACTAATAGTTTATATTGGGTTTGGGCTGATTTGAAAAACGCAAGTGCCTTAATTATCCATTGAAAAAATTGACTCTCAACCTTTTTTAAGATTGCTCCCCCCACAGAGGATGTGCCACTATACACTGTAAGCCAGGTTTTAGAGCACAATTTCAAGTATTATCCCTGAAAGTTTCATTAAAATCGTATTCACAGTTTTTGAGAAAATTGCTCAACAGTGGCCAAACCTATGGAAATCCTCCATACAAAAACAGGCAGCAAAAATTTAAGGTCATAGACCTTTGCTCTCAGAGGATGTGCCAAGATGCATGGTTTATGGGCATATTGGGGATCGAATAGAGAACATTTGGTGAAAATTTCATTCAAATCGTAGGCACAGATTTTGAGAAAAACGCTTTAAATTGGAATTTCTCCCTAAATACTGAACGGATTTTAATGGCAGACCTATCCAAATGCTTAGAATTTTGAATTTAAATAAGATCCGCGCGCACACCAAACACGAGCGAAGGTTCACACTGGACCAAGAGAGCTGGTCACACCCGGATCGTGCAAATCTTAGAACAGGCGACGGGCACACTAGGCCTAGCCGGGGCCTATATAAAGCGGGCGGCTGGCCTCATATCGTTGCCGGCGGCTGCTCCTCGTGCCTTGATCAGCCATCGCTGCGCGGCGAGCTCGACGAATTGTTGGCCTTGTTCTGCTTCCTGCTTTCGTTACTGCTTCATTTCGCATTCGAGCTCATAATTTAGCTCGTCGGAGGAAACGGATGGAGGATTATCGAAATAATCCTCCAAGTAGGCACTACTAAGCCCCAAGGGCGAGCTGGTTAGTACCGCGATGAGCTCCCCCTCCTCCTGCTGTTGCTGCTTTTGCTGTTGACTCTGTGGCCGCATGAGGGTCAAGGCCTCTTGGCGGACCCCCGCCTGTAGGGACAGCATAAAAGCTAGTGAGTTTCTGGAGCGGCGGTTGCCCACTCCACCCACTCCACCGCCGCCGGACCCTCCTCGGCCTCGTCCACCGCCTCCACGGCCGCCGCCACCATTTTGTATTATGTAAATGGGTCGCATCTGCAATAATATAAATTAATAATAAATATTAAATAAATTAACTTACTTACCTTTTATATTTTTCGTTTTGCAAATTGGCGCAAATTAGCGATCTTTCTTCTTCAATAAAAACGTGAAGATTAACCGCAATTCTTCGAATATCGGGACATTCGATTATTCGATGCTGCCAGACCGTCGAAAACTTCGACATATCGTAAATTTATAAATTAATTTTCTTAACAACTAATGGCCTAAACGTCTGGATATTTTTACTGTAATTCTTGTACATTTTTCGCCTTAGTTTACTATACAATTAAAGTTGATACAAGCCAAAAAATACCACCACTTCTATCTAAATAATAATCGAAAAAGTAAGAAATTGCGAATTTCTCCTCAACGACTGAACGGATTTGGATGAAACGCCGACCAAAATGCTTAGAATGATGATGCCGTTAAGGGGACACGCATATTTGAACAATTTATTAAAATTGACAATAAGAATTATTTGTTGGCGGGGTATACATCGGTAGGAGCACGAGGCGGTCTTATCGATGTAAATGTACCAGTGTTCATTAATCGGCTCGGAAAAGAGAAACACTTGAATTTCTCAAAAACTGTCGGTTAAATTGGGGATACATTTAATTTGAAATTATAGAATTTTCTGCTCTTTCGTTTGAGATACCGTGCATATCTGCACAAACTCAAAAAATGCTGTATGAATTTTTTGAAAAGTTAGCGTCGAAAATATCGTCTGGCTCACGCCATGAGGCGTTAGTGTCATATGCAGCAAGTGTTCATTAATCGGCTCGAAGAAGAGAAACACTTGAATTTCTCAAAAACTTGTAAACTGTATATAAATGTAAATACTAAATAACTAAATATCGATAGAATTAATTGAATAGCTTTAAGAAAAAACGATAGTATTATTGATATATCGAGTGAATGTAAATGATCGAGAAGGAAGAAGAAGGGACTTGGGATCGAGAACTAAGAGGAGAAACATCGTTAATAAAGAACTTATAAAATTGTTACAAAAATCAGGTGTGGGGTATATCCCAAAACGGTTATAATAAAGCAAGAGACTAAGATGGAATATAGTGATATTCTAAAAAAATCAAAAACCGAGTTAATTGACATTTTAAAAGCAAAAGAAGTTTATTTCTGCGAAGACGCGACTATAGTTCAACTGCGCAACGCCGTTAGGAGTGTAATGGGCGAGAATAAAAATAAAACCATAGCGTCAAACCTAGTGAAAACCTTAGAGGCAGATGAAGAACCAACTAATGTGACGATTCCTGGAAGTGAAATTAGCATGATTGGCGGTGGCAACGAGAACGTGCACGAGGATTCTGATGAAATTAAAATGTAAGAGAAGTCAATAACTGGAACCGGTGACAGTGGCAGCACGCACGAGGAGGAAAGAGACAACCATAGTGTAGCGTTAAGCGGCAGCGTGGATGATGAAATACTTGGAAAAGATGATGAAATAACTACGAGAAATGAGACAATAAGACAGAATGCAATGCTAAACGAGAAAAAGCATGTTTTATCGCGAGAGGCTGAATATGTACAGTTAGAGATGCAACATTTAAACAACTTGGAAAACTTGTACCTAGCTCGCAAGCGTGTTGCTGAACTTGAAGCAGAAGTTAAGTTAATGGAAGGAGAACCAAGAACCGTAAGAAATGACGTCATTGGAATAAAAGACATAGAGGCCTTGATTAATTGTTTTTCGGGAGATGATGACTACCCGATACGGCGTTGGATAAATGATTTTGAGCATATAATGAACACGTACGATGTACCAGATCAACGCCGGTGGATATTTGCGAAGCGTATGTTAAGCGGATCGGCTAGAGCTCAGATGATCAATGTAAACCCTTTGACATGGAATACCCTATGCAGGGAGCTGCTAGCGATTTTTGAACAAAAAGTGACGGCGTGGGACGTGATTAAACAGCTGGGAGCTAGACAAAAATTTCCTGATGAAAGCACATTGCACTATTTCATCGCTATGTGTGGCATTTCGAAGCAAGCAACTTTAGCGGATTCTGATGTAATTCGTGCAATTGTGAGTGGGCTGCAAGACAAAACGGGAGCGGCCACTTCTTTAGCCTTTTGTGAATCCTTGGATGAATTGCGTAAGAAGATAACTATATATGACAAAGTAAAGATATCTGATCAGCGGAAGGCTTCTGCAAATGTGGATGGTGCGTGTAACGTAAAAACGATGAAAACAATAAACCTTCAGCAAGGACCTACAGCGGTGCGTTGTTACAATTGCCGAAAGTTGGGGCATATGATGAGCGAGTGCAGACGCCCAAAGAGACCTGAAGGGGCCTGCTTCAACTGCTACAGCCAGGACCACAAATACCAGGACTGCCCGAGGAAAAGGGGCGTCACTACCGTAGCAGCCGTGCAAGATGAGGAACTGGCGGATACTGAAGACCTAGCGGCGGTTCAATCTGTTAAGTTATGATTCCTTTATGGTGAAGAGAGATGTATTACTGTTTTAAGCCTATTTGACACAGGAAGTCCAGTAAGCTTTATTCAAAAATCTTTAGTTCCAAATAATGTTAGATTGAAATCTCAAAGAAGTAAATACCATGGAATAGGTGGACAACAAATATTAATTTTCGCAGAAATTGAGTGGTGTGTATATTTTCATGAAAAAGTTTATAAAGTTAGTTTATTAGTCGTAGAAGATACATTATTACCATTACCTACTTTACTAGGGCGAGATTCACTTAAAATAATGGAAGTCCAATTAGTACATAAGAAACATATAAATGCGGAATATAATTTTTCAAATAAAACTATTCATACAGACAGTAATAACATATTTTGTGCATCTCTTTTCACCAGTAATATATAACCCATTACAATAAGGAAACTAATATAAATAATTCTAGTCATTTAAGTAAAAATACTTCAAATAACAAAAAAGTAAATAATCAAAATGACATGAATAGTTACCAACAAAATAATCAGTTAGAAATAGAGCAATTTTTAAGCAACTATGTAGGATATATGGAAGAAGAGTTAAATGAACTAATTAGTGTAGGAAATGAATTCGGAAAAGATGCTGAAGCAAATTGTAGAGAAATAGTAAAAACACATTATTTAAGCAAAAATTTAGATTATAAAAAAGCACCTATATATCAGATGACTATTAGAGTTACAGATACTACACCCTTTCATTGCTCACCTAGGCGTTTGTCATATTATGAAAAAGAGAAAGTAGGTGAAATAATTGATGATCTTCTTGAGAAAAATGTTATTAGGAAAAGTAAATCTCCTTATGCATCTCCCATAGTTTTGATTAAAAAGAAGACTGGTGAACTTAGAATGTGCGTAGATTATAGAGGACTGAATAAGAGAATAGTTAAAGATAATTTCCCATTACCGTTAATTGAAGATTGCTTAGAGTACTTAGAAGGAAAGATTTGTTTTTCGATAATGGATTTTAAGAGTGGCTTCCACCAAATAGGAGTAGATTCACAGAGTGTACCGTTTACCTCGTTTGTAACACCTCATGGGCAATATGAATATTTAAAAATGCCATTTGGCTTAAAAAATGGATCAGCTATTTTTCAAAGATTTATTACAGAAGTATTAGTGGACTTTGTGCAGAACAAGCAAATAGTAGTATATATGGACGATATTGTAATAGCTACCAAAACTGTAGAGGAACATTCAGAAATCCTAAAGAAATTATTAGATCGTATTAGTGAGAACAACCTAGAGATTAACCTAAAGAAATATGAATTTTTAAAACCTGAGTGTGAGTTTCTTGGCTATAAAATTAACCGTAGTGGAGTAACACCTATTGAAGCACACCTTGATGCTTTAAAAAATTTCCCTATACCGCAAAATTTAAATACCCTTCATTCGTGCCTAGGATTTTTCTCATATTTTAGGCGTTTTGTATTATCCTTTGCAAAAATAGCGAAACCTTTAACGGATTTATTAAAACAAGGAGGCCCATTTCCACTTAGTGAAGAACAATTAGAAGCTTTTAAATCGTTGAAAACTGTATTATCGAATCCTCCAGTATTAGCTATCTTTAACCCTAATCGAGAGACTGAACTTCACACAGATGCTAGCTCGCATGGCTTTGGAGCCGTCCTTATGCAGAGACAAGATGATGGCAAGATGCATCCAGTATTGTTTTATTCAGGTAAAACTAATGCGGCTGAGTCTAGGTATCATAGTTTTGAATTGGAAACCCTAGCGATTATTAATGCATTACGTCGATTTAGAGTTTATTTAGAGCATAGGCATTTTAAAATAGTGACATATTGTAATTCTTTAGTGCAGACAGTGAGTAGGAAAGCCATAAATCCTAAGATAGCGAGATGGTCATTGGAATTGGAAAATTATGATTATTCTATAGTTCATAGACCTGGTGTTAATATGCCTCACGTTGACGCGTTGAGTAGACAAGTTCAAGTATTAGATGGACTTAGAGAAAATAGTGATAACGCCATAGAGTCCCTAGCGAAACCCCTGATGAGTAGTGAATATATTCGTAGTAATAATACCGTAGAGTCCATAGCTAAATCCGTAGGGAATAGTAGGAACCTAGAGAGTAGAGTAGGAAAGATAAAACCATATTTAGCAGATGCAGAACCTAGGAGAAACATGCCACTTGATGACCTTGGTGAAGATCCCTTAGAGAGACTTAGTGTTAGGTTAGAAGAAAACCTTCGTGAAGAAGAAGACCATAAATTTTGCGTAGAGGATAGTAAAGACAGCTGGGGTGGAGACCCAGATGAATTCGAGTTTAGAGAAAAATCCATAGTAGAGTCGATTAAAGTAGTGGGGGTGGTAGGAGCAACACCTAGGGATATTGACCTTATATTGCAAACTGAACAAATGCGTGACCCTGAAATAATCAAGATAAGAACAGCCGTAGAGGAAGGTAGTTGCACTTCATTTGAATTAGTAGATGGCGTTATTTATAAAAAGAATAGTGACGAATCCTTATGCCTATATGCTCCGAGTTGCATGGAAGAACAAATAATTAGGTTATCACATGAAAAATTAGGTCACCTAGCTGCTGAAAAATGTATAAAGGATTTAAAGAGAAACTATTGGTTTCCAGCTATGAGTAGTAAAGTAGGAAATTTTATAAGAAATTGTTTACCGTGTATATTGCATTCAGTTCCGAAAACCATTCATAATCGTACACTCCATAGTATTCCAAAGCCGTGTATACCTTTCCATACTATACACATAGATCATTTAGGACCGCTACCAAGCATACAATCAAAAAGAAAACACCTCCTTGTTGTCATAGATTCATTTACAAAATTTGTTAAGTTATTCCCAGTAAATAGCACTAGTACTCGTGAGGCAAAAGATTCACTTAGTAGGTATTTTGACGAATTATTTCTGACCGAGGATCTTGTTTTACCTCCCTAGAGTTTGTGACCTTTCTTCAAGAACGTGAAATAGAGCATATCAAGGTGGCTACAGGCGCACCTCAAGCCAATGGGCAAGTAGAGAGAGTAAACAGAATCTTAACACCTATGTTAGGTAAATTATCAGAGCCAATAGAGCAGGCAGATTGGTATAAGTTATTAAATAAAGTAGAGTTTGCCATTAATAATTCTATTCATAGTAGTACTCAGGAATCACCTAGTATTCTATTATTTGGTGTTATTTAAAGAGGCCCTATAGTTGATGAATTATCAGAATACATTGAGGACAAGTTTAATTTAGTGCAAAAAGACTTAAGATAGTATCCGTTTAAATGCTAATAGGAATATACAGCACTCACAATATAAGAATGAGCAATATTATGCGAAGAAACATAAAGCCCCTCTGGAATATAAAGTTGGAGATTTTGTAGCTATAAGAAATATTGATACAACACCTGGAGTTAATAAGAAATTCGCACCTAAGTATCGCGGCCCTTATAAAGTAAATAGAGTATTTGAAAATGACCGTTATGAAATTGTTGATGTAGATGATTGTCAATTAACCCAATTACCCTTTAAGAGTATATTAGAACCAGCGAGATTGAAACATTGGACAACCGTTGTAAATCATACCATAGCATTAATATTGTAGATCGAGGTCGATCATAAGTCAGGTAGGCCGAATGTAAACTGTATATAAATGTAAATACTAAATAACTAAATATTGATAGAATTAATTGAATAGCTTTAAGAACAAACGATAGTATTATCGATATATCGAGTGAATGTAAATGATCGAGAAGGAAGAAGAAGGGACTTGGGATCGAGAACTAAGAGGAGAAACATCGTTAATAAAGAACTTATAATTTTGTTACAAACTGTCGGTTAAATTGGGGATACATTTAATTCGAAATTAGAGAATAATCTCCTCTTTCGTTTGAGATACCGTGCATATCTGCACAAACTCGGAAAGTTCTGTAGGAATTTTTTAAAAGTTAGCGTCGAATAGTCATATCGCCGTGGTATATGCAGTATAATTGCTTAAAGTGAAAAATTGCAATTTCTCTTGAACGACTGCATGGTCTTTAACAAAACGCTTGCAAAGAGGCTTAGAATGGTGATGTTTATGGGAATATCGTTGTAGTTTATATTTAATTACATAAATTCCTAATGTTTTTAAATCCAGTATTTTTTTGTATTTAAATCCAGTATTGGCTCTGATTTCTGAGATATCCTAACCTAAAAGTTCAAAAACAGCGTTTTTTGCCTATATTTGAGGTTATGTAGCATCGAATTTGTTCTTTTAATGAAAATACTAAAAAAGCCATCTTAAAGTATAACCCTTGCCCTTTCCAATGCTGTTGAGTTTGATTAAATATCTCTTTTTTTCGCTGAGATATCGTACTGAAATTGATATAGAGTATTTTTTGTCGAGTGAGCTGTCTGACATTCCCCGCGATTTCGTTTATGGTCGTTTTACGGTCGCCATATTGAATTTTTTATTTACATCTAACATCTAACATCAAATTTCATCATTAAATTTCAGAATTTTATCTCAGTTTGGTAAACAGCAACCCCGAAGACCCCCATATTCCCAGTTTCAGCTTGATCCAGTAACTTTTTACGAATTTGGTCCGCCATATTTGCTCCGCCATCGTGAATTTTAAAAATTTGAGTCCGGATTCGTGATCATCGACCCCAAAAACCCCCGAGTAACAGATTTAAGCTGTTTTATGTGCAAAGAAATATGTTTGCTTCATAGGGCCTATCCATAATGTTTTTTTTTAGGTAAATTCATTAACATGGAAATTTCAAAGTACGATATCTCAGCGAAAAAAAGAGATATTTAATCAAACTCAACAGCATTTGAAAGGGCAAAGATTATACTTTAAGATGGCTTTTTTAGTATATTCATTAAAAGAACAAATTCGATGCTACATAACCTCAAATATAGGCAAAAAACGCTGTTTTTGAACTTTTAGGTTAGGATATCTCGGAAACCAGAGCCAATTCGACCTCGGATTCGGATTCAGCGCACCGAAAACCTTCGGAAAAGCATATACTGGTTACTGGGTCAGAGGGTCGAGCTGATTTTGTCGGCCTGTGTTATCAGCCCACATACCCCGCCCACTGTAACGCGATTTTCTCAAAAACTGTCGGTTAAAATTTAATGAAATTTTCACCAAATATTCTCTATGCCTCCCCTTATAAGCCTATATACCGTGCATATTGGCACAAACTCGAAAACTAAAGTTATAAGAGTTACAATTTTTGCTGCCCCATTTTGTATGGAGCTGACCCCTAGGTTAGTTGACTGTTATGCGATTTTCTCAAAAACTGACGGTTGAAATGAAATGAAACTTTGCAGAATAAAACTAGAATAAATATCCTTTGTCCTGGCATATGTCATTATACTGCACAAACTCTGGAAGTCGAGATATTAAGAAAATGGCGAAAACACGATTTTTCACAGGCCGTTTTTTAATGGATCCAGTGGTCAAATGCTCCCAAACCCAATACAAAACGATAGCAAATTCTTTTCTTAGTATATATAAACTTTATTTTGTTCGATTTAGTTGTCTATTAACGAAATAAATAAAAAATAAAATCCTTCCCCGTGTTCCGTTTTCCCACCGTTCCATTTCGATGCTAACTCACCGACGCTATTTTGACGGACATCAGCGCAAAAATGTTTATTCTTTGGAAGTGTGACCGCTCTTTCTACTCGTTGCTCGGCATTTTTTGAGGGCCAATGATGCGGTCATACTTTGTTGACAACCGGCAAAATTTAAAACATCACACACATTCATCTTTTTATGATTTGTTTTATATTATTAATTGTCCCAAAGCTATTGACATGCGTTCTGGCGGCTGCGCCTGCCTTGGACTGCTCATAGTACATGTCTAAGTAACTCGGATGATTGTATATGGGCTCTTGTAGGCATGGGTGGGTGTTCCGTTCAGGAAGAAACATGATGGAACCAGTGCCCATACCCACGGGGGAGAAGTTGTCCTGTGCCAGTTGCATAACGAGATGCAAAAATGGCCCATTTTCCCTTCGATAGTCCTGCATCCTTATTTTTAATTTTACTTTTTCGTCCCAGGTCTTTTAATGCAAATTCATATAATTTTCCGATTCCCAATATATTGTATTTGTCTTTATTAAGTCAATTAGGACTGTGTTCGCTCTTTTAATTCGACTTTTCCACGCTTTTTTGTTCATGCCGGGATCCCTAGTTTGCAATATTTGATGGGCAGAGCGAGAGGCAATCATTGGAGACAGACAGATTTATTAAAAATTTTATTCTTTTTCGCTACGCGTTATGGAAATACTAAAACGCGCGCATCAAATAATCTGGTAACGCCATGCCACTTTGTAGTATTTTCAAACCTGTACTGGATATACCACCCTTTGAAACAGACCTCGGTGACAAGCTGTTTCAAACTATTTGCCTCTCGCTCTCTCTCACTGCTTTGCAACAGTTTTCTTCTCTCTGGATACCGTGCTTAAGTTTTGGTGCTGGTGTTGCGGTAAACTTGTCTTTATTGACTACCAAGATTAACAAATTAAACATATCATGTTTTTTAATTTAACAATAATTTTGAACCGCGGATAGAACTTTGAATTAAAATAAATTATACGTATGTACATATATAGTGACATATTCACATACAGCTGCGGTAACAATAATAGCACTATTGCAGGAGAACAGTTGTACACCGAAAAAAAATTATTTTCTGTTCACTTTTTTCAAAGTTTGAATGCATGGTAAATAAGTATCATGTATTATCTCTCTCAGCAAACCGTTTTTCCTCTCTCAATCTATCGGTTCTTTTTGTTTTTGGGTAATTAGAGCAAAAGCGCGCCAATTTAGGCGGTAACAATAATAGCACCATTCACGTGTTTACGTGAATAAAAGTAATACGAGTGACTGATTTATCGAAATTGAACCCAAATTTTAAAAAGGGAATTCCCCTGAAGGTTGATATTAACTTTTATCCTAAAGACATAGACGTATTCTCGAGCTATGGGTCGCGGAAAACATTGCAGTGACGAAAAAAGGACATTGATCAAAAACATGATCTCAAAAGGAAAAACTTATGACGAAATTAGGCGAAGAAAGCCCGCAATGTCTCCAAAGGAGGTCACGCGCTTGGTTCGCCAAAGCAAGAAGGAGCCCTTTAAGCGAGCTACGGAGCTAAAAAAGGAGCTTAAGATAGCCGCAAGCGTGGAAACAGTTCGCAAACGTTTGAGGCAAAATGAACTTAATGCCTGCAGTCCAAGAAAAGTCCCACTTTTGACAGCGAAGCATGTGGCAAAGCGCATACAGTTTGCCAAATTGCATCAAGACTGGCCCGTGGAGAAATGGCGCAACATTTTGTGGTCAGACGAAAGCAAAATAGTTTTGTTTGGCGGAAGAGGCTCTCGGTTATATGTTCGGCGTCCACCAAAAGGGGAATACAATCCTCATTTTACTTGCTAGTCGGTAAAACACGGAGGGTCAAGTATAATGGTGTGGGCTTGTTTTTCATACCAAGGAGTAGGTCCGATACACTGGATAAAAACCATTATGGACCAACATATTTACACGGACATATTGAAAAATATTATGTTGCCTTATGCCGAAGAGGAAATGCCTTTGATTTGGGTGTTCCAACAGGACAACGACCCCAAACACACCAGCAAGACTGCTCGGAAATGGTTTGAGGATAATTCGATCCGCCTTTTGGAATGGCCTGCTCAGTCGCCGGATTTGAATCCAATCGAAAATCTTTGGGCTGATGTCAAGAAAAAGGTTTCTGAAGCCAAGCCCCGGAGTAACAAGGACCTTTGGACCGTTGTAGAGGACACGTGGAGCAAAATTCCCAAAGAGAGGTGCCAAAACTTAGTGGACTCCATGCCGAGACGTTGTGCAGCTGTAATTGCAAATAAAGGACACTCAACAAAATATTAAATTCCTTCAACTTACGTTTCCTTAAATATTTAATATTTTCCGGATGTTTATTTTGTTTTGTTATTTATTGTTAAGCAATTTTGATGAATGGTGCTATTTTTGTTACCGCCTGAATTTGAAGGGCTTCTTTTGTTTTTGAAATTATTTAAAAAATACCGTTAAGACCGGCTAACTTTTTTCATTTATTATTTGATAATCATTGTATTATTAAAGTATAGTAAGTAACATAATCAAAAAGTATCAAAAAGTACAATATAACTGAAATAAACAAAAATTATGCTCATAGTGCTATTATTTTAACCGCAACTGTACATATATGTAACATGTACATGTCGGGTTATTGATACCAGGAGCCTCGTCGTCCGTCCGTCCGTTCATTTCGGCGTCGCTCATAATGTCTTTCTTGTAAGCTGCGCGCGTACAACGAGTCCACTTTCGTCTGCTTCGGCTTCTCAATGCGTAATCTGTCGTTTCGTACAGCCTGCTTTCTTTTCTTCCTTGACATTCCCTTTTCATTATGTCTCTTTCTCACTCTAACCAAGCAGCGCAAGTGGCCTCGTTCAGCAACAGATATATTGGTCTTATTCTAGCAGAGTCTCGTTTCTAGAAAATTCATCTACTCATACTCATACATTGACAGTGAATAGGAACACGCATGACAGCAGAAGGAACATGGAGAAGAAGTAAATAGCAATTAAGTGCATACACATTATTTTCGCCCCGACACGGCCATTCTGACATTTACACGTCCTCGTGTAAGCTTTTGATACCGAAATACCAGGGTACCAAGATCACAAACTTTCATCACTTCTCAATACTATTTCATTACATTACATTACATGACTTTATTAGGTGTATTTCTTAATTTCTTAATTCTGTGAAGGAGCAAAGAACTTACATTTCATTGTTGCTGAGATTACTTATTCTATTTTCAGTTTCATCAATCAGTTTTACATCAGTTTACAACTTATCTTAACATTATCATTTACCGATTACTAGTATCGATCTTCCGCCAGTTCACACACACTTGACTATTGATTCAATGCAAACTCATCGTCTCTCCTGGACGGATCTCTCTTATTAGTTATTCATCGTCTCACCTCGACGGATCTCTCTTATTACTTATTCATCGTCTCACCTCGACGGATAACTCACAATTCATCGCCTCACATAGACGGATAACTCGCAATTCATCGTCTCACCTAGACGGATAACTCACAATTCATCGCCTCACATAGACGGATAACTCGCAATTCATCGTCTCACCTAGACGGATATCTCTCGTTCACAAAAGAACTCATTGGCGGGATTTTCTCTTCATTCAACTATTTCTATATTTCAGCTATTTCTCTATATTCTCATTTAACTCATTAGGCATTTCCGCATCCGGCATTTTTCGTAAATCTTCATGCCAATACTTGAACGACCGGTCACTCGTCAACGACTTTTGCGCATACCTGTCACCCTCTAATACTTCAGTTACCAAAAATGGTCCTTTGAATTTCGGATCTAACTTGGTTTGGTGTCTTTCTTAATTTTTCAGTAGCACATAGTCATCTACGTGGTGTTTGTCAACGGCTGCCTTACTGCTATCAAATCTGGATTTGTCGTAAGACGCTAAAGAATTCATATTTTCTGTCGCCTGCGCTCTAACAGTTGCCAAATCTATTTCACATTCGGTCTCACATGGGGGAACTAATCCAAGGGGCGAGCCTGCTTACCAATCAACATCTCCAACGGACTTGCCTTAGTGGCACGAGAAATTGTACAATTCAGTGCAAGTTGGACTTCGCCAAGTGCATCCTGCCACGATCGTTGACTCGATTCTACCACTGACAACAAATTTTTCAGTATGCTCATGACCCGTTCCACCTGCCCATTCGCGCGGCTCATTCCCGTAGCAATCAAGTGAAGTTGAACTTTCTGTGATGCGCAAAACTCTGAAAACTTGGAGCTAGTGAAACATCTGCCCTGGTCGGCGATAACGCGATCTGGTACTCCGAATAAGGATATGGAAGACTTCATAGCGTTGACACAGCTTTCGGCATCTATCTTTAAGGTGTGATATAGATAAACAAACTTTGTATAGGCATCGATCTGCACAATAAGATATTCCTTCATATCGCTCTTGCCACTTAATTTTCCCGTTATATCTATATGAATGGTGTGGCACGGTATACTTGTCTTCGGAATAGAATGAAGTTCCGCCTGAACCTTCCCAGACGATGATTTCACGGACCGACAAGTAATACAGTTTGAAACAAATTTCCGGACATACTTGTTCATTTTAGCGAACCAATAATACTGGTACACTTTATCAAGTGTCTTTTGCCATCCTAAATGCATTATTGAGTCGTGCACCTGGTTAATTACTGACCATTTAAAAGCTCTGGGTACAACTGGTAAATAACTTGTTCTACCTAGTCTTTGGACCTTGCGATATAATACGCCTTTTCGCAGATCATACGTTTTGGCCATGTTTTCGGCCAATTCATCTGACTCCAATTTGTTAACTATTTCTGTTATCTCGGGGTCTAATCGTTACTCAGCAAGAAGCCAAGTACTTGAAATTTCGGACAGATTTACTCGTTTTTCGGGAATCTTGTTCATTGACAGAATGTGTTCGGATGGTAAAGGATTTCTTGATAGGAAATCGACATGAGCCATACGCTTACCCTCTCTATACTGAATTTCAAAATTAAACGATTGTAAGTAGGCCCACCAGCGGTGAACTCTGGGGGTTAAATCTACTTTTGTGCGAGAAGCTTTTAATGAATTTCAGTCGGTATAGACAACGAACTCACGGCCGATTAGGTAATGGCGAAAATGTTTAACGGCTTTTACCACTGCCAAGGTTTCAAGCTCGTAAGAGTGATATCTAGATTCAACAGAGGTAGTTGTCTTGCTGAAGTACTCGATTACATGGAGTTTACTTTCTATACGGTGTAAAAGTATCGCTCCGTATCCACAGGCACTTGCGTCAGTGTGCAACTCTATAGGATAATGCGGGTCGAAAATGACCAGAACAGGCTCATTTGTGAGGATCGTCACAACTTTGAGTCTGATCTCTTCTAGCTCAGCGGTCCATGTAATCTTGCCGTTACCAGACGAAAGTGAATACAAGGGTTTCATAAGTTGGGAGAATCCAGGAACGAATTTGCGAGGCCAGGCCAATGAATTGTCTAATGCCGGAGACAGTTTGAGGAGGAGGCAAGGAGCTTAATAAAGCTATCTTTCGCACATTCGGGCGAATCTCCCCAGCTCGCACTTCATAGCCCAAATACTGGACCGTTGTTTTGAGAAAACTACATTTAGTAAGATTAAAGGTAAACCCAGCCTTTGTAAGAACATCCAAAACAGTTGCAAGCCTTTCCAAAGCCAATTCCTTGGTTGGCGATACTATCATTATATCGTCCATGTAAACTATTACAAAAGAATTAGCAAGGTCACCAAGTGCATTCATGACTGCGCGCTGGAAAACAGATGGCGCATTTTTGAGGCCAAAAGGCATTGTAAGATATTTAAATTGACCATCTGGGGTCACAAATGCAGTATATTCCACGGATTCAGGGTGAATCGGGATTTGGTGGAAGCCACTCGCCATATCCAGGCATGTGAAATAATTTGCTCCGCGAAGTCTAGCAATTTGATTGCTAATAAGCGGCAAGGGATATTTATCCGAAATCGTGTTTGAATTTAACTCTCTAAAATCCGTTCCTCGGGCACTGGTTGGAGAAATTTTCCAATTGGCCGCACCGATAGCACGTGACATTTGACTTCTCACGCTGCGGTTTCGCCTCTCTATCTTGTCGCATTTTAATTCGGCATTCAGCAATTCGATGTCCCGGCTTTGAACAAAAGTGACATACAACTGGCGATGCCTTATGGTTCTTCTGGTTAAGTCCAACGTTGTCATCTCGAGCATGTCGCTTCTTATCGAACGTAAACGCTTTTAACTCCGCCTGTAAGTTTACTTCTGGTGCGCACATTGGATGTGAAGAGAACGCGCTGCAAACGACTGTCGATGTTTGCCATATGCGCAAGAACAGTTGTAACGGCAATTTCTTCAATTCCCATATTTCGCCACTTCGTTGTCAGCGTCGTCACCAACCGACTCGCATATACCGGGTAACATTCGGCGGCACTCGGGCGGCTGTTGAGTAAATTCAAAAACGTAGCGGCCGGCGTCTCTTCGGTTTCAAAGCGCTGCAGAAATAGGTCCAAGTCATACCATGGTATGGCAGTTCCCTCCATACAGTTGTTAAGTGCCATGACCAATTTACTTCCTTGAAAGGGGTGCTCAGACAAAATTATATCGGTTGTAGAACACCACTTTGCTGCCTCAACGCATGCAGCTTCAGGGTTAAATTTGGGTAGCTTAACCTCAAAGCTAGGTTGTTGCTCGCGTGCCGGCGTCACTTGCATGATTTTTACAAGTTCAGCGAAATTCCGATTTTGCATTTCGACCACTGCACGCCACTGCTCCTCAGAAAATGCAGGGTGTGGCACAGATCCCACTTCTGATGTCGGGATGTTGATTCCAGGGGCCTCGTCGTCCGTCCGTCCGTCCATTTCGGCGTCGCTCATAATGTCCTTCTTGTAAGCTGCGCGCGTTCAACGAGTCCACTTGCGTCTGCTTCGGCTTCTCAATGCGTAATGTGTCGTTTCGTACAGCCTGCTTTCTTTTTTCTTCCTTGACATTTCTATTTTGACATTCCCTTTTCATTATGTCTCTTTCTCACTCCAACCAAGCAGCGAAAGTGGCCTCGTTCAGCAACAGCTATATTGGTCTCATTCTAGCAGAGTCTCGTTTCTAGAAAATTCATCTACTCATACTCATACACTGACAGTGAATAGGAACACGCATGACAGCAGAAGGAACATGGAGAAGAAGTAAATAGCAATTAAGTGCATACACATTATTTTCGCCCCGACATATGTATGTATGTTTGTGCTCAAGCTCACATTTTCTGATTTTACTGCTTTTCTTTAAACAGCTGTTTGTTCAGCTTGAGTGGTTGCAGTGTGCACAAATATATCTACTGACGTCGACCGGCAGGATCACCATTGCCGCTGCATATTTGCCTCCTCGTTTCACATTGACTCACGCGGATCTGACTCAAGTACTGACGGGATTGGTGGGGGTCCAGAATCGCCAATCCTAGAGGCAGATTACTCTTCAGATGCATAAATGAATTAAGTTGCAGCGTTCATTCAACTGGTGAACCCACCTATTGGCCAACTGATCCAACTAAAATACCGGACCTCTTGGACTTTGCCGTTAGCAAAGGTATTGACCCATTACTTCTCTCTACTGCAGCCTGCTATGACCTCTGTTCGGACCATAGCATGGTTAAGGTTCTTTTTAATAGCTCGTATTTGAGGGTTCCAGCCGCAGTGAAGCTTATAAGGCGCAACAAAAGTTGGCTCAAGGAAAACGTTGACCCCCAACCGGTTATCCAAACTCCACTGGATATTGACGAAGCGGTGGAGAGCCTTACCCGAAACGTTCATATGGCAGCAAATTTTGCAACCCCAACGGTAGAGTCAACGACAAATTATAGAGCCCGTAGAGACAATTATCTCTGGTCGACAGAGTTGGCTTTTATGGTAAGGGAGAGAAGAAGGCTGAGAAGAGTTTGGCAGATTAGCAGACGTAGAATCGACAAAACTGCTTACAACAGAGCATGTAAGAAGCTAAATAGGACGCTAACTGATCTTAAAGAAAAATCTCTGGAAGTATATTTAAAGGACCTTGAGCCATGCAGCGCTGAACACAATCTATGGAATGCAACCAAGTATCTCAAGAGACCTGTACGGAGGATTGCACCGGTAAAATCAAACACTGGGGCTTGGTGTCGGACCAATCACGAAAAAGCGGATGCCTTCGCAGAACATATTAGAAATAGCTTCCAGCCATTTAATTTATGTAATCCGCAAGACCTGCCTGAGACGTTTCAGGGCCTGGACATAGCATGTCCCATGGACCTGCCCATACCTGAAATAGACAGTGAAGAAATTCTAGTAGAAATCGGCAACTTAAATTCATCTAAATCTCCTGGATACGACCGTATAGACGCCTTAGCATTAAAACACCTCCCATTTAACTGCATTGATAATATTAAAACTATAATGAATCATTGCCTGAGACTTAGTCACTTGCCATCCCAGTGGAAATGCGCGGAGGTCATAGTTATTTTGAAACCAGGAAAACCTGAGACTGATCTGGCGTCTTATAGGCCAATTAGCCTCTTAACAATCCTCTCAAAAATTCTGGAGAAGCTATTTGCAAGGAGCTTGATGGTTATAATAGAGGAGAAAAACATCATCCCAGACCATCAGTTTGGCTTCAGAAGAGGGCATGGAGCTATACAGCAATGTCAGAATCGTTAGAAAGATTCTAGACTCCTTTGAAAGTAAAAAGTTTTGTGCTGCAGCATTCTTGGATGTTAGACAGGCCTTTGATAGGGTACGGCATCAAGGTCTATTCTTCAAATTCAAGCAAAGCCTACCTACGCCCTTCTACCTACTTTTAAAGGCGTATCTAGACAACAGACGTTTCTATGTTAGACATAATAATGCAGAATCTCCGATCCAGGAGGTGAACGCTGGAGTACCACAAGGTAGTGTCCTAGGCCCGATTTTATATTCCATTTACACTGCTGACATGCCGATGCCTATGGGTACCCACGTTATATGCACATATGCTGACGACACTGCATTCCTGGTCTCAGCTGACGCAATTGCAATGGCAGCTCATGGACTCCAACAAACACTGGACCACTTACAGACGTGGCTACAAAGGTGGAACATTATTATAAACGCTGGGAAATCAACACGTAACATTCACGCTAAGACCAGTAGCAAAATACTTGGGGTTAACACTTGATGTCAAACTGACTTGGAGTGAACACATATCTGGAAAGGTCAAGCTTTTGAGGCACAAAAGGCAACGCAAATTATCACTTAAAAACAAGCTCCTTGTTTACAAGGCAATAATCAAGCCAGCATGGACTTACGGAATCGAGCTGTGGGGTTCAGCATCAAAGACAAATGTTAAAAAACTAGAAAGAACTGAGAACAAAATACTAAGACATATTGTTAATGCTCCTTATAATGTACGCAACACTACCATTAAACGTGATCTGGATATGCCTACAGTATTTGATGAAATTTCTACTTATAGCAGAAGGCACCTGGATAAAATTCAAGACCATGGAAATCCATTAGCCAACGCAATTTTGGAAAACACTAACCAAGGAAGACGACTACACAGATTACACCCACAGGATTTGCCGTTCCGTATCCTCTAGACATCAACCACTTCACCATCATCAAATCCGCTCCAATGACCCCATAAGTAACACTTGTTAATCATTAGTCAAGTTCATGATACAATTTAATTTATTGCCTATAAAAGGCAGATGTAAATAAAGATACAAATTAAAACAAAAAAAATCTGAATTTTGGACAAGAATGGGCTTAACTGTAGACAAACTAGAGCTGGGTCGACCACTCACGATAGTTTCGATAAATCGAATATTAGTCACTATCGTCACTATCGACTTTTTGATTTCGATGGTGAGCGATAGTGACCATCATTATTTTCACTTCTTGGGCAACGAGAGAAGCACATCCCAGCAGACAAAAACTTCGTTTATGATATTAAAAACGATAGTTTTGCGGACTTCAGGCGGACAAAACGTCCGATTTCAGATCCGCGAACGATACTTAGGTTAATCATCTGTCAGGGGGTTTGTGGCAGCAAAAGCTATCATTTTCGGAACCCGAAAATGATTGAGTTTGCGGACCTTTTGCGGTATCAAAAGCGGGCCGATTTCGATATCATTTGCCATACTTTTATAATATTATTTCCGGAACGGATTTGCATTATTTGCGATACCTTTATAATATTATTTCCGGAACGTATTTAGTATCTTTTGCGATATTTTTCTAATATTATTTACGAAACGGAATTGAATCATTAGCGATACTTTTATAATATTATTTACGAAACGGATTTGTATCATTCGCGATACTTTTTTAATATTATTAACGAGACGTATTTGGTATCTTTTTAGATACTCTTATAATATTATTTACGGGACGTATTTGGTATCTTTTGAGATACTTTTATAATATTATAAAAGTGTTCGAATAAATTCGTTTCAGATAATAATAATTTAATTTCTTTTTTTACATATATATAAAAAACAATGATTTATTTTACTTTAAATTGTTATTATTTATTTTTATTATATTTACTAATAATAATATATCATTTATAATTTATATAATAGTTTTTATTTTCTTATTGTTAGTTTTGGTAAGTCTATCCTGCGCATATTGGAAGTATTTTTGAGTTATGCGGTCGAAATCAGCGTCCTCCAAGGCAAATTTATTTTTGAAAGCGACTGTAAGAATACAAATTATTATAAGTAAATAATTATTAAAACAAGTAAGAAAGCTACAGTCGTTCGTGAACGACTGTTATATACCATGTACCAAAATATATCGCCGCTCGAATTAGCTCTTTGACAACGATAAACAAAAGTCTGCTGATCGCGACTTTTGCCTATTAGAGAAATTTAAACAAACTCGCTCTTTGCAAAACCACCACCATCTCATGCACTTGCGTGTGCAAGACAGAGAAAGAGATAACCCCTCTCTCTTTTTTGTGCACGGGAGTTAGTTTCTTGCGCTCATCAGTTTAATTGTTGTTTTTTGGGATGCACCTGTTGCTAGCTGCAAAACAGATAGCACACTGATAAGTAAATAACTTTTGTGTTTTTCACCCGATCTTTACCAGATTTTCGGTATTGATACATGTTCTACATATGCATGCCTATGCAAAAAAGAAAGATCTATGGTAATATTTGTGGCTGCAAAACGTTTTTATTGATTTGCTGGGGAGTGGGGGGGGAAATTTTTAAATCTGAAACAAACTTGATCTGCGTGCAAAACATTCCGACCTACATACCGAATTTGGTGGCTCTAGCTCTTATAGTTGCTGAGATCTAGGCGTTCATACAGACGGACAGACGGACAGACAGACATGGCTATATCGACTTGGCTGTTGATGCTGATCAAGAATATATATACTTTATGGGGTCGGAAATGCTTCCTTCTGCCTGTTACATACATTTGCACGAAATTAATATACCTTTATACCTACGGTAGATGGTTTAAAAATATACGATAAAAAATATACCTCTGACGGATGACATTACAAGCATCCCACGAACGCATAGTTTGGCCTCAGTGGGAGCATTGGCGCCAGGAGCATTGGCGCGCCACGTCATCCGCGAGCAAATCCCGCCAACATTGACGGATGAATTTCTCGTACGATTTCTCCCCACATAAAGACAAATCGTTGACCTGTAAATAAATATATATCTTGTTAGTTTTTCTTTACAATGAAATATATTAGTTTAAATAAACTTACAAGTTTGGAGAAAATAATTGAGTCTTTAAGTGTTTGCTCAAATACCTTTAAGTCCTCAATATTTTTAAAGGGCTCCAGCGGCATTACAAGTTTAGGGGTTTTGTTTTCCCCGCAAACCTTGGCTTTGATGGAAGCCACTTCACTTCTTAAAGAAGTGACCTCCGTCAAAAGCCGCCCCATCATGTTCATTAATTCTGTAAAAATAAAAAATAAATTGTTAGATTTATATTATTGCAAACAACTTGCATTATACCTTACCAGCATGTTTTTTATCCTCAGCTGGCGGCTGTATGGTTGCCAACTCCTAAGTGTCCCGTATTGAATAAGGTGTTGTAGTCCATTTTCTGTTAATTAATTAAGGGAATGTAAATATGGGCAGAACTATCTATAAAATGCATTATTTTTCCTGATATTTCTTATATTTTATGGTGCCAAACTTGAGAGTCGAACTTAATGCTTGCTGAAGAAAAAATACCTACACGACTAGAACTAATCGGATAGGTGTAGAATGACTCTAGGTCAACAATTAAACGGCTATGCAAGCAATTTTCATTAATAGAAAATATTTTAAAGATTTTATAGATGCCGTTTTTCTTGATATAATAAAAACTATTTGCATCTTTTAAATTAAAATTTAAATGCTTGAAAGAAAGTTCATTGGGACCACTATTAAACATTTTTTCCTTGACAATAACATTTAAATTACTGCGCTCAACAATTCGATTGTATATCTGTTCAATGACATGATCAGATTTTTTAACCATTTGTTTTAACTGTCCAAGAAAGTTTTCGAGGGGAAATGCACTTATTGTCTGCAAAGAGCCAAATACTTAGCATTGTTTGCTTAAGGGGTTATATACCTTTTTCAGCGGAAAAATTGAGCAAACTTTGGATTTTTTAAAAATATGTAGCAGTAATTTTATTACAAAAATGTTAATATATATTGATAGTACATCTTTTGAGGAAAAAAGGAAGCTATTGTTCTTGAAAAATTATAAATAAATAACGGAGTTATGGCGATTTTTTTTTTTTAGAGGGTCGCGGTGACTACGATTGAATGTCAAGAGGTCAACTGATATCAAAAAACAAAAAATTTCATTAGTATAAAGTTGCCTTTTTTTGCTCTAAAAATTTTATTCAAAAATTCTTATTTAAAAAATTAAAATTTTTTCTTGAAAACTGAATCGTTCACGAACTCCGCACATTCATTACGAACAATTCAAAAAAAAAATTAAGCAGATCGATCAAATGGTTCTTGCGGAATCGTAGTCACCACAAAGGCACTTTTTTAAAAAAACGATTTCGAGATAATCGCATTTAAAGTTCGAGGTTGAGTGTGTTTTGTGTGACAACCGCGGCACAAAAAACTGTTTTCCTATGGAACTATTGTTCGGATCTTTATGAAAATTTGGGAAAATGTTCATAATGAATTGTACTTTTGGAATTTTTCGATTTTTTGAAAAAAAAGGTATATAACCCCTTAAATGTGTGAGACAGTGGTAGTTAAAAGTTACCATGCAAGACATATATCGTTCCGGCATTTCTTTTACAAAATTATTTAGCAACGTGGAGGCAAGATCATTTTGCGAAATACAGTACTCACTGTCAAGAAGAATTCGTATTCCCAAACTGAACAGTAAAAAATGGTTGTATTGAACAGAATCTAAAATGTCTTTTAATACAACAGGTCCAGTATACAAGACAAATGTGCGAAATTCTGTTGCTTTAAATCGTTCGAGATCATCAAGCTTTCTATTAAACTCTACTGGAAAAAAAGGCTTTAATGCAATTAGCCTTGCATTTAATGAAGATATTAAGTCTCGACTTAATGAAAATGGATGCCCTCTTAACCTAACTAGGGCAACTAGTACAGATTTCATAACTCCTAAGCAGACTACGTGCATATAATCATTGGGAAATTGAATAACTAGATCAATTGGGAGCATTTCCAATACTAGTTGGTTTTGTAAATTGTGATGTTCCGGCTGTAATCTATTTCTGAAGCTATGATCTGTCTGAGGAAGGTTCTCGGACAATTTGAAAATCATGCGTCTCTGAAAACTTTCGCCTTTTTGAAGGCACTGGTTTTAGGAATAAAAACCTGAGTGGTGTTTCACGCCCAAAATAAACGCTCGGGCTGGCGCGTCACATATAAATGCTCTTACATTAATTGAAAGTTTTCTGTCTTTAAATGTCATGCCGGTTTTAATTAAATTAAACAACTCTCGGGAAAATTCGTCCAAATAAATATTTGGGTCTTGAGGCTTGGAATTACCTACATATATACCTACAACCATTACTGGCTTGGTACCATTTACATTTATCAAAATTGGCCATGTCTGTTTGAGTGAACTTTTGAAAAGAGGTAAACCGTCCACATTGATATTTAAGCTTATATTATTAGAAATATAGCTAAAATAAATAAGAAAATCTGTTAGAGCGTCTTTTAAGCCATAGTGTATGTACTCGCCAGGAGTCATAACTCGTTTAATAACTTCTTGAGGAGTCGACTTTAATGTCCGAAGATCATTTGGCAAGCATGGAATTTTTTTTGGACAAAAGTGAAAGAAGTTCATTAGCTGCGCACCTGCTAATATTATTGGCTGAAAACCACTGGGCTAAGCGCAAGTTAAAATCATCATCAACCTTAGTAGTAACAGGAATCTTACAATCAACAGGAATCTCACAATTGTCTTCGATATTTAAAAAATATCAGACGCTTCAACTTTTTCTTCTTTATTTTCTATTCCTGTATTTGTATTTGCATTTGCTTGCACTTTAGCATGCTTGACTTCAGTCAAGTAACGGGGACTTTTGCGTTTGGGCATTTTAAAAGAAAAAGGAAAACGATAAATGGTAAAAATGGAACTACTCCCCTTGAAATAAAAAAACCTCAGTCGCAGGAACCGTTCATAGTGGTTGAACTAAAAAAAATTTCTTCAGAATAAATAAAACACACATTTTTGCATTCCTGTTGCCAAGCGCCTCAAAACGAAAATTTAGGTCGGCTAATTTCCTTTTGTGGCGCTTGGCAGAGGGAATTTAATAAATTATTATATATAGATATAGATATTAATAAGATAGATAGATAGAAAGATATTAGTATAAGGAATAATAAATTGAAATTTAAAACTTGCCGTTTAAAACACGAGCACTCACTAAAAACCAAAACTCGCTTCACTATGTCTGCACACTTTGCCGGTCAAAATCGATAAGCGACGCGTCGATATAAATTCCACATTTGTGTGCTGAGTGCTCTCGCGATGCGTCCGCGCGCGCCGGCTGCCAGAAAACGATTCCTGGCTGCTGGGCGTCTTTTATTGTTTTCTGATATTTTTATAAATTAAATAACAATGAAAAATTTACAAAAATTATTTATTTATTTATTTATTTAGGGGATCGCTGCTGGCGTCTATATTTGCATCCCCGAAGGGCCTCCGCTGAAGTCTTGACCTTTTACAAGGGAAATGCCCCATCATCGGCGTTCTGGTCAGCATGGCTGGGAAACTCCCTGCCAGCAAACCTAAACACCTAGCCAATTGGGATGTGGGACACCGACCAGCTTCCGGACGCCTTCCATTAGGCTTTGCCAGTAAGTAAGCCAGGATTGTTGAGTTGGATGTGGTGCCCCCTTGCTTATAAAAACTCGCTTGAATATTGAATTGTAATAGTTGATAAAATGGATAAAATTGATGCGAGAAAAATGACAAGGGGGCTGGAAGAACAGTGTATGAGGCAGTCATCTCTGCCGGCTGTCACTGCTTCCTGTTTCGGGCCGCATGCAATCCAGTCTACGCTGATCTAATTTTGTAGAATTGCATGGCCCGCCTCAGGACTGTAGTAGTCCTGATTGATCCTTGGCCCAGGATCGTGGGATGGGCGCTGCTGCTGCTGCGCCCGCTGCTCTGCAAGCTGCTGTGCTGCTTTCGCACCGACAGGTTTGCCAGTGTGTTGTTGTTGTTGCTGGGCGTCTCTGCTGCTCCGCTGTTCTGCTGTTTCGCTGCTCTGTCGCTGCTGATGGGTGCTGCTGCGCGCTGCCACTGCGCAGCCACTACTACTAACATAGAAATCAACTACGAAGTTGCCATAGCTGTTGTAGTTTTAGTAGTAGATTCTGCAGGTAAGTAGTAGGCCGGTGTTGTGGATATTTTTCGCTGCCATTTGCAGTCGGATAGTGGACGCCAGGTTGTATGCTTCTGCCGCTGCTGCCGAGGTAAGTTGTTGTTGTTGATGTCGTCTATGGGCCAGGATCGTGTGCGCTATACACGCTCGGGCCAGTATGTATGACCAAGCGGAGGCGCACACCCGCATTGCAATGCCCATTGCGTGAGAAGCAGCCAGTTTCTTTGCCATTCGATGTTGATATGTATGCTTGGCTACTGGTCATACATATCCTCCTCCACTTGGAGCAAAGGAGCGTCCATATGGGGGAGCATTCTGCCGGATGTTGAGGGTCCTCCAGGACCTGCCAGAATTGTTGGAGAATAGTCTCCATCCACTTTTGCCGCCAGTTTTGTGGCCCACGGCCGTCTCCAAGTGTGTGTGTTTGCTCGGAGTGGTGAGTCATCTCTATCCTCTTTACCGCATTTGGAGTCCAGTTAATTAATAACCATGAAAAGCCTAGTTAAGGCCACATCCTAAACAACCTAGAGGGTTATTTCCGCCTCCAAGGAGGATGTGTGGCTGGAAACCTGCGTCGCCGTCTTACGTCGTATTGCTGCGACCAAGACCTGCAGCCTGCTCTGTAGGCGAGGCTGATTTACAGGTGGGACCAAGTGAGTGCTCAAAGTTGCTGTTGTTGTAGGTGGTCCGACACACACGCCCGTTGGCGTGGCGACAGTTTTGGATGCGCTGGAGGAGGCCAGCAAAATGCCCCCAAAAATATGGATGCATCGATGGGCAAATTGTTGTTGTTGCTGCAATCTGCCGCAGTGGGTGTGATGGCTTGATGTTTGTGGAGAATGGGAGAAAGTAATCCCAGTTTGTTGTTGTTGGCCATCTCTTCTGCATTTGCGCATGCGTTTTGTGTTTGTGCCGCCAGGTGCAGGCGGTATTTGGACGTAGTTCGTCCTGAGGGGGAAAGGCGAGCAGAGTCCTTGGAACCATGGCACCCACCGTGTGAGCCGCCCTGAAGAGGGCGAGACTCCTAAGGATGCCAGGACCTCAGACACTGCCACGCGTTGCTCCTCGTCCATACGTGTTGTATGTGTGTGCGTTTGGGGGCTCACTACCTAAATTTATGGTCATAGTGGCCCCAGTTTTACGACGCATAACGCCTAAATCGGACCCTTTTCAGGGCCACTGTCTTTGTCAGGTGGCTGTTGGTGTATATAGTGGCGCAGGACTCCTTGTCCGTGATCGCCAGTTGCCTAGGGCTTGTATACGCTTTTTGTTGGGGGTCTCCATGTCCTTGCTTAGGTTGTAGTATGATTGTCCTTGAGTATTATTGGTTTCTCTTCCATGTTTTTTGTAATTTGTTTCTCCAAGTATGGGTGGTACATGTAAGTGGATAAGAGAAAGGGAAGAGAAAGAGAAAAACATGGGACCCAATAGTAGGCACCATAAATTAGTGACTGTTGTGTTATAGGACATAGTATTGACGGCTCATTGTGGCAGGAAGTGTGGCATGTCCTGTTTTCATGCACATATTGCATGCAGTCTTGTATGTTGTGGGTTCATGGATTGTGTGTATATGTATGTGTTTATGTATAATTAATTAATAATAAAAATGATGTTGTTGTTGTTCGCCTTCTGCGGCACATTTGTTTTTTAAAAGCACAGACATATATTATCAGACATACTCCTTCCCAACACAATGGCCATTCAATAGCTTGTTTTTAATAATTTGTTTACATGTATGTACATATGACATAAATTGGACAGTACAGTATTGTTTAATATTATTATTCAGTCTACACACAGTGACACTTAAGATTGTTCCTATATCCTATAACTATACCCTGCCAGTATCTCAGATGATTTGATTATTTTTGGAATTAATTTCCTCGTCCTCTAGATTTTTGTGTTCAGCTCATTTAAATTGTATTTCTGCCTGGTTTTATTATCTATTTTTCCTATTTTCCCCTTTTTCCTTGTATTTGATTTTTTTGACTTTTATTGCTGATTTTTGTTTACGCATCAAAGTGTTGTTATATCCTACCACAAAAGATGTGTGCAATCCATTGAGTCCTTTGCACAGGTACCACACAAATGCGAGTGGGCAATTTGTGGGTGTCAAAGGCTCTGGATTGTAATAAGTTGTTTATTTGTGTGATAGGTAATATACGTCTGCAGCGTGTTCTATTTTTCGGAGAAGAGCAGCCCGAGTATAGACAGGTAAATGCCCAACTCAGGTGCGTCAGTTCTATGTGGATGGGGTGGAAAGACTCAGCCAGGAAGTAGCAGAACATATAGTTCCGGACCTGTGTAAAATATAGAGTGTTAGTATATTTATTCTGAGCTGTGGAAGAAAAAATACCATATAGCAGTGTTGTACATAGGCAGTGACGACATATCGATACCCTGCAGTACCACTGTCATCAATAGGCCTCTGTAATCAACGATTCATCAATAGCCGACGGCGACTTCCACCGAGCCGACGCTCTTTTTCGACCTTCGTGTCAAACCCGACTCTCTCGCGATCTAATTTTTCTTGATCTCTCAAACTCTCCCTCTCCTAACAAACAAGCGTTTTTCAATTGCGTTTTAATTTTAAAGAAGTAAAGACGCAATATATTGCGGTCAACAAAAGTTAAAGAAAAGTGAAATTATATTAAAAACAGTGAAATATATGAAAAACAGTGAAATTAAGTGTTTTACGCGGACTTTTCTCTATTGGGTAATATTGCCTTTTTTCAATTTTGTCTTTTCGTTTATATTTATTTACTGTTTATTTTTTGTAGATGCCATTGGTCAGGCTGACCTTGCGGTCAAAAAAAGGAGGAAGGACAGAAAAAAGGAAGCTAATTTAGATTTATTTAGAATTATATATTATTTTTTTAGTTGTTAGTTATTATATAATGTTATGAAATAAGGAAATAAATAAATGAAAATTAATTAAAAATGGTATGTTCACGCCAGAAGGGCGTTTATTTTCCGGAGGCAGTGTGATCCCGTACACTCGCTCTCTCTCTCCCTCTTCCACTGCACTTTTGTGCATCGAGCTCCTAGTCCGCTCTCCCCAAGTTAGTTTTAAGGTTCTTCTTGTTAGTACTAATTTACGATTCCATCAATAAAGACCTCAAACGCACGTCGCGTAATACCCCGAAGTTCTTCCGTGTTTTCTTATCGAGTGCATTTCAGAATAAAGCCACCCCCCTCCGAACATTTGGTCCAACAGAGCCGGATATTTCTATCTCCAGCAGTTCCGGTGGCTTTAACACCGCACAAGATAAGTAAACATTTTACTTTGCTGCCCTGCCGTTCATTTTTATGATTTTTGTCTAAATCCTAGTCCGATTGATCCGACACAACGGCAGCTTCCAAGTCCGAATCCGATTTGTGGAATCCTAGTGTCGCAATTAATTTATATTAATTTTCCGCGAATTCTACATTCTAAAAGTGTGTGTTTAAATATATGCCATAAGCCACAGTGAAACTTTCAATTTCGAATTTCTCTTCGTTCACTGTGATCCGCTTGCATTTATTTCCACTTGTACACCTACATACATATGTATGTATGTATGTCCAATACAGTCCACTCCACTTATCTACAATCGGCACCAACAATTTACGCTATAAATATTCCTATCCTGGATAATAATAGTAAATAAACATTCCAAAATTCACAGGTGTAAATTTAAATATATGTACGTATGCTATAAGCCACAGTGAAACTTCTAGTTCCTAAATTCTCTTCGTTCACTGTGTTCCGCTTGCATTTACATATTTACACTCTCCGATAAACATACAATACAGTCCACTCCACTGATCTACGAGCGCCACGGCAATTTACACAAAATTAAATATATAAACTTATAAATATTTCGGCACGGGTATTTTAATAATTTAAATAATTTACCCCACATATTATAAAATAAATATATTTACAATAATTCCTCAACGTTCAACTACAAAACACTACAAACACAGTCCACTGCTCCAACAAATAAATATAATATATCCAAAAACCACGGCACAGAAACGCCGAATAAATTTTATTGTATTTATTGACTCTTCCCTGCTCTATCCTAAGCGGAGCTTCATCCAAATAAACATAAATATATTTATTGTCATTCCTCCGCTCTATCCTGAGCGGGCCTACATGCAAGCATAGGCAATCAAAACATATTGTCATTACATACATACATACATACATATTCGCCTGCAAGTCAACGCTCCGATTTTTGGCAATTTTTTCCGCCTCCGTTGTCTCCGCTATTTTGCATTCGCAACGGCTAATGCACAAACAGATTCACACGCACGCCTCCAAGAACAGTACCGCGGCAAATACAGCAGCGGGTAACTGAATAAGTCCAGGCACACAAAATAATTTGTAAATTATTTTTCAAAAAAAATTCCAACTAACTAATTCAGTTAGAAATTCAAGTGCGCTTCCATATCCGCAATAGTGTGACCGTACATCTCCGTACATCTCCGCCACTACACAATAAAATTACACTATACAAATAAATTAAATTCCTAATACATTTTCGATTGGTTCCTAAATTCCAATTCAGCTTCGACACATACATATTTCGGAATATACACAGATATATATACGACAGTAAATTTTCCTAAAATATATCCAGAATGACTTCCTGCAGTTTAAATAAATTTACGATGACCTGTGACCGTCTGAGTCACTTCGAGTCCAGAGTCTGCAATCCAGCAGCACCAAGTCCATCCAAGTACACGTGCCAAATCCATCTCGACCAAGTCCGAGCGCTATGGGATAAGGTCGAGAAAGAGTACGAAGCTTGCTCAGAGCAAATTTCAGTTGGCTTAGAGGGCACGGCGGACACCTTACCTACTCTAAAGGCAAAATACGAGTATGCCTATTTTATATACGAAAGGTGTGCCGCAAAGATCATGGAACAGATTGAAACGATCGCTTCTACAACAGCTCAAATCCAACCCGTTCCGCCCCCAAAATTCCTATCCGTCTGGCTGTCAGCTTCCTCCGTGCGAAACAGAAGTTTTCTCGGGCGATTACATTCGCTGGCCGACTTTCCGAGACCTTTTCACAGCGGTCTATATAGACAATCCTGCGCTGACCCCTGTTGAAAAGTTGTTCTATCTAAATGCCAAGACTAGTGGTGAAGCTCATTCCGTAGTTTCCAATTCGCCACTCACCAACGATGGTTTCCGCTCAGCCTGGAAAAACCTATCTGAGCGTTTCGAAAATAAACGAGCGCTGGTGAACAGCCAACTGAAAAAGTTATTAAACATGCAGTTCGTCGCACAAGAATCTTCGGCAGCCTTGAAGGAGCTGCAAAATACAATCCAGAACTGTCTCACATCCCTAAATTTGTCCGGCCTTCCTACTGATAATTGGGATTGTCTCCTGGTTTATTTGTGTTCCACGAAACTTCCAAAGCTGACGCTCTCACTATGGGAGCAGTCCTTAACAAATAAAACCGAAATTCCTACATGGCAAGAACTGGATTCATTCCTGACTAAGCGCCATAGAACTTTAGAAACTATAGATCTTATTCAACCTCCTAAGTTGCGCCTCCATCCGTCAGAAACGACACCCTCCGACGTGTCGCCACGAATACTGAAATCCTTCAGTACGAGGATCGTTCCGATACCCAAAGGATGCGATTTATGTTCCAAAGAGAACCATCCAGTACGTTTATGCCCGCGCTTTCTCCAAATGTCAGTTGACGCGCGTTCCGGCTACATCAAAAAGAAGCAGCTATGCCTAAATTGTTTCGCAAGAGGCCATCAACTGCGAGACTGCAGAAGCACACACAAATGTTTCACGTGTCACGGTCGGCATCACACTTTGTTGCATCCAAGCAACTGTTCCTCCAGTGTACCGATTCCTCCTGATACTGCTTCTGCTCCGATCCAAAGGATTTCCTCGTTCTCCACACGAGTGACTACCGCTCCCGATTCCTCCAATTACTGGGTTCCATACGACGATGTGAAATGCAGACGTTCCCGAGGTATTTTATCCTACCCATGCCGAGTCTGCCAAGGGAACCATCCTCTTCGGAAGTGCCACCGTTTTCTTCGGCTTAGCGCTGAGAAACGGCTCCGAGCCGTCATCGAGAAGAAGTACTGCGTCAACTGCCTGGCCCACCATCATTCCACGGGATCTTGCCGCAGTGACGACCGATGCCAGTCGTGTGGCCAGGATCACCACACACTTCTACATGTCCACGAGCGCTCAGCGTATCCAACGCTTTCCCGAGCAAAGGCCTCCTATATTCCTACAGCGTATCCTCGCTAGGCCTTCTTATATTTTTTGCTGCGTATCCTCGCAAGGGGGGGGAGAATGTTCACGCCAGAAGGGCGTTTATTTTCCGGAGGCAGTGTGATCCCGTACACTCGCTCTCTCTCTCCCTCTTCCACTGCACTTTTGTGCATCGAGCTCCTAGTCCGCTCTCCCCAAGTTAGTTTTAAGGTTCTTCTTGTTAGTACTAATTTACGATTCCATCAATAAAGACCTCAAACGCACGTCGCGTAATACCCCGAAGTTCTTCCGTGTTTTCTTATCGAGTGCATTTCAGAATAAAGCCACCCCCCTCCGAACATGGTATAAATGTTGATGAATTTTTGGTATAAAGTGTTGATGAAAAAATGATTAAATGTTGATGAATTTGTGTTGATGAAAAGAGCGGTCATCCCATACAAAAATTCATCAACCTTTTATATGGCTTGTAATCACTTTTTCATCGACACACCCCCATGTGTGTTGATGAAATGTTGATGAAACGTTGATGACAGGTACTGCAGGGTATATTGTTATCGTATTTTAATGAATGCATCGGTGTGCATATGTGTGACCACTAAGATCAGCTGTATGCAATCAGAGACTGTGTGTAAAATCAAGATTATTGTCAAAGAAATAAGATTGTTGTTGAGAGACGATGTCGTTTCTTAGTTTTAGCCCTCTCTTTTTCGAGCATATGTCGGGGCAGCCAAAGATACCTCAAAGCCCCTTTTGTGTTTTGGCTTCATGGCCAGTATCCGACGTGGCTGTGGCGCAGTTTTTCCGAGAGTGGGATTTGACTGTAGAAGCTTCGATGGCTCAGGTTTGGAGCTTGTTGTCGGCCGAACTAGGACAGGTTGAGCGGCACCAATGTGGAGGATATTACCCGCGTAATTGCTGCGCACTAAAGGTGGAGCTGTCGCCACCTCCTCCAATCCGGGAGGTAGAGTGGCCGATCCTGTGCTGCGAGGGAAGAGCAGTAGTTGTTTGGAACCAGTACGGGGTAAGTGTTGTTGGATTGCTTGCGTTTTAGGACGATGCCTCTGTGATGATTTGTGGACTGTAATGCTTTCACGATATGGCACTGTTTGTGTATCATGTCCACCATCGGTCCGTTATGCCAATCTGGTGTTGCACCTATTGTTGGTGTGAAGGATAATGCTGTTTTTGACAGCATTGCTATAGTTATTGTCAATTCTGGTAGTTCTGCCGCCGTTGCTGCTTTTATAGCTGTCTTCATGCCCGCCATAGTTATAACCACTGGTGCTACCTGCTCCTCTGTTGATATCGTTAGTTGTTTCACTTTGTTCCTTGAGGCCAGTGGCCATGTGTGTTATCTCCCCGCCTCTAGGCCTGTACATGTTCGCACCATGGTGTCTATAGAGTAGGCGTTTCCTGGCCAGACGATATACAGGGCATCCCTTGTAGCTGGCAACGTGGTCAGCGCCGCAATTGGAGCAGCGAGACGGCAGCTCCCTTGGCTTTTTGCAGAGCCTTGTGCAGTGCGCTCCGGAACACTTATTGCAGGTCTCCTTTCTCCTGCAGTTGTAGGATATGTGCCCATATTTCTGGCACTTGTAACATCTCTTGGGCTCTGGTAGTGGTGGTAGTAGTGCCGTCTTGGGAAAATGTCCCATTATGAGTCCCCCTTTTAGCAGCTTTTCACAGCTCTCCTTGTCCTCCTCTTTCACAGCAGCCTCAAAAATGGAAATGGGCTGATGCGTCACCCTGTGGTGCATTTGGCGGACATTTACGTACTTTATTCCCAGTTTACCAAGATGGTGTCGCATGCTGTCAGTGTTGATGCCATTACGGACTTTGGTGATTCTTAGGCGCCACAGATGAGAGTGCGACCGCCCGATGTATTGTCTCCTATTTGGGTTTAGAATGCTGTTTAGGTCTTTGTCCGTCTTCTTTGTATTGTTTGGGGGGAGGCCCACTTTGGGTTTATTGATATTGTTGCCAATGTATTTCAAGTTCTGTCTCTGACCGTTTTGCTTTTCTTTCAGGCGCTGTTGCTCCTCCATTTGCTGCCTCAGCTGCATCCGGTCCCCTTGCCTGTGACTGCAGTCGACGGCGGCGGATTCGTGAATACGGACACGGACATGTCTGACAGCGCTCAATTTGTGTGGGATAGTCGCCCCAGGCAGAATAATCGAGCAATTGTTGGCTCTTCTGTTAAGGGCAGCAGTGGAAGGCGAGGTGGTCCCAGCAACACCCCAAGGGTCATCCTCAGGCGCATTGACTGTAGACGCGGCCTTGGTGTGGCCTTCCGTCCGACGAGTATGGAAACCCTCAGATGTCTTACTGTGTCCTATTACGTTGCTAGCGGCGGTACCATTATGGGTCCTTGCCGCCGCGCCGGTGGAGGCGAGCACGGGCAGCGTGGCTGTACCCGTGCAAAGCCACACTCTATGAATGTGCACGAATTGTGCAGGGTGAGCAGTTTTGGAGTGCATTTTACAGGGCGAGTGGTGTCTTACTGAGTGTGTTTTTTTTTTCTCCCATTGCAGGCTGACATTGTTATCATTGATTTATTTCTGCCGCCCAAGTCGGCTGCACCCTCAATGGGGGTATCGTCAAAGGTAGATGCTCCAGACACCATCGTCATCGAGGACGAAGACGACATGGATGTTGCTTGTCTCAGTCCATCCCCGGCCTCCGGCGAGGCACCGAGCAATTCTGGAGTAAGAGGATTAAAAACGCAGGCTGTAGCTGTCTCAGGTGCCACCGTCACTGAGGACAACGGCAAAGGCAACGAGACTGTTGTTGATCCAGTACGATCCACGTCCTCCATCACAGTGCTGCATAGCGCTGGAGCAGGAGGAGGAGGAGGAAGAGTGCGATGTGCGGCTACTGTTGTCATAGGCGCCACCGTCAGTGTGGGCAACGGCAGCGAGGATATTGGTGGCTTGGGAGGAACCAAGGCTGTGCCCTCAATGGGGGCGTCGTCGATGACGGTTGCTTTAGACGCCACCGTCGACGAAAGCGACGACGACGTGGATGTTGTTGGACATAGTCCATCCAAGGCCTCTGGCAGTACGCTGTGTAACTCTGCAGTAATGGGAGGAAGAGCGCAGACTGTAGCTGTCTCTGGCGCCACCGTCACTGAGGGCAGCGGCAGCGAGACTGTTGTTGGTCCAGGACAGTCCACATCCTCCATCGATGCGCTGCACAGCGCCGTAGTAAGAGGAGGAGGAGGGAGAGTGCAAATTGCAGCTACAGCTGTCCTAGGCGCCACCGTCACCGTGGGCAGCGGCAGCGAGGATGTTGGTGGCTTGGGCGGATCCACGGTCTCCAACATGGCACCGCGCAGCGATGGATCAACAGGAGGAGGTGGTAGAGCGCAGAACGCAGCTGCCATAGATACCACCATCGTCGAGGGCAGCGGAAAAAGGATGTAAATGGCTCAAGTCGATCCACTGCCTCCGTCAGGGTGCTGCGCAGCTCTGCGGTAAAGAGAGGAAGAGTGCATGATGCTCCCGACCTTTCACCAGCCGCCTTCCCAGAGCTGTAACTCTTTCCCTTCATATCCTCCGTTGAGCGCATTGCAGGAGAGGAGGAGAAGGGCAAGATCGGATCATCAGTCACATTTTGTATTACACCCGCATCTTGCTCCAATTGCACCTGCAGCTTCTGTTGTTCCATCACTTGTTGAAGCCCAGAGCAATACAGTTCATGGTGCCTAGTTAAGAACTTTTTGGTGACATTTCTGTCCATTATTTTGGTACAGCGGCCTTTCTTTATACGTCCCATACTATTAAGTTTAGAATGTTAGGAAGACAATGAGCAAACGAGCAAACTTAAGTTTATAACAGTAATTGAAGACTTTGTATATCAAAACATATCATGAAACATAGGAAGAATTGTGTACCTTTTTGTTATTACTATCTTTAAGTTACTACAATGGATCTCTCAAATTAATATGAAGTATAGGGAGTATCCGAGTATTATTATAATTATCTTTTGTATTACAGTTTATATTCATATTCATCAATATATATATGTTATAACCCTCTGGACAAGCGTTGTTTATTTTATATATTCTGCGGGCGAACTATTTTATATGTGATGAATCTGGTAATTGCCGTAGTCAATGTATATTTCTAAATCTGTGCGAGTTGTGTCAGGTACTGTGGCAGAAGTATTAAAATTGGCAATAAATAGCGCTATATGACACTGATTTTTAACGTGTTTTTTTAACGGGAAAGATGTATTCTAGCCTGGTCTGCTGGTAGGTAGTATATATATATATTTATATATTTGTTCAAAATATTTGTATGGCGGGACGAGGCGGGTGAGCTAGCAGAATAACTGTCTGAGTCTCTTGTTAAGTCAGATTAAATTGTATAAATTTTTATTTAAATCGTTCACCCAGAAAAAAAAAGCGTTCTAAATGTACCAAAAACGTGTCTATTCGTTCTTAAAAACAGCCCAATCACGTTTTTTCTTCTTTCCAGAACATATGGTATCACATTTTTAATACCGTTGTTCTACATTTAAGAACATAACGGTCTTTAGTTTAAGAACAAAAATTCTTCTTTAAAGAACCATATGGTTTCATGTATTTAAGAACAATAAAAAAAATATGACCAAACGGCATTTTTCATTAGTCCATTATTCATTGTCCATTAGCTTATAATTTTTATTTTTTCATATTATGTTATTGTAGTAAATATCATTTATAATTTATATTGAAAAACCATACTCACAATTGTTGTTGAATGCAAAGGAGGATCACCCTGGGCTTGAACCCGTGTCTTTAGTGTTTAACATACCGACAGCTTACACATTGGACCACGCACGCGTTTTAATTTGCGTCGCCGATATAACAATACATGCATTCAGCGACTGTAAGGGACAATAGGTTGGAGCTCCTAGGGCGGCAGCGTGTTCGAATCCCGATCTCGACAAATTTTTTTTTTCTTTTTCTTTTATTTTTTTAATCTTTTTAAAATAAAAATAACATTTTTTTTAAATTAATACTTGTTTGTACATTTGTGATTTAGATTGTCATATTTTTATCAGCAAAACAATAAAACTACTTGCATATGTACATACATTAGTATGTACAATGAACATGTGCATATTAACATATGTTTGTAAGTATACTCAGAAAAAAAAGCGTTCTAAATGTACCAAAAACGTGTCTATTCGTGCTTAAAAACAGCGCAATCCCGTTTGTTCTTCTTCCCAGAACATATGGTATCACAATTTGGCCTAGTGGTTAAGGCATCGGACTGCCAATCCAAAGTGCATGGGTTCGAATACCGGTTTGACTTTTGATTTTTTCTTTTTTTTTTTTTTTTTTTTGGAATTGTGTGGGGGATTTGTTCTAAGTGTATAAGAAAATACAACAAAAAAAGTGTAAAGAATATTTTTCATGAAAATATATTTTTTTAATTTATTTGTATGACAATTAAGACCAATCGGTATTAATATAAATACACAAATGGTACAAACGTTCCATATTTAAGAACATACCAAATGTGTCTTGAAAGTAAGAACGGCGGTCTCGGATTTTCGCGGTATTTTTTCTCTGGGTGTTTTATTCCCTAGTCTGGTTTTTGTCATTAAAATTGTTATGTAATATATATTGCCAGAACTAGAGGTTAGATTTGAGGACTTTTTGTTGTTGTTGGGCAAAAGAGACAGAGAGACATGTAAAACTGCGATAACTGTACAATTTACATAAATGTAAGTGTAAGTGTATCTGCAGTATAACAGTTTTCCCCTTTGGAGAGTAGCAAGTGGAGAGAGTTGTTGTTGGTTGTAATGCAGTTCGAACTCACGTACGCTGCTATTTCCGTTTCCGTTGTGATGGTATGAGTGCACTGCTTCTCTCCTGTGTGTCCAAACTCTTATACTGAGTTGTCCGAAAAGTCTCCAAAGTCCAATTGGAGTAACAGGTGTGGGTGGAGCTGGAGAGGATTGAGCGGATCCGACGTATATGTACACGATCTCCACGATTGTATGGGTGAGCTCAATATGTCGTCTTTTTTCACAAAATGTATGGCCGAAAATTTTCCAAAACTTTAAAGACCATTAATTGTGTCTAAAAGTTGTTGGATTTTTATGCGACGACGTCCTCGTGTAGCCCTCTGCCAGAACTTTTTTTTGAGCCAAAAATATTGTATTAATTCCACCTGGAACCCACAATTAAAGACTTTAGAAATTGTTTGTGTGCTGAGTGCTCTCGCGATGCGTCCGCGCGCGCCGGCTGCCAGAAAACGATTCCTGGCTGCTGGGCGTCTTTTATTGTTTTCAGATATATTTGTATAAATTAAATAACAATGAATAACAAATGATAGTTTGACATAATAAAATTTTTTAAAAAATTACTTTATTTATTTATTCTATTGTAGGGGATCGCTGCTGGCGTCTATATTTGCATCCCCGAAGGGCCTCCGCTGAAGTCTTGACCTTTTTACAAGGGAAATGCCCCATCATCGGCGTTCTGGTCAGCATGGCTGGGAAACTCCCTGCCAGCAAACCTAAACACCTAGCCAATTGGGATGTGGGACACCGACCAGCTTCCGGACGCCTTCCATTAGGCTTTGCCAGTAAGTAAGCCAGGATTGTTGAGTTGGATGTGGTGCCCCTTGCTTGTAAAAACTCGCTTGAATATTGAATTGTAATAGTTGATAAAATGGATAAAATTGATGCGAGAAAATGACAAGGGGGCTGGAAGAACAGTGTATGAGGCAGTCATCTCTGCCGGCTGTCACTGCTTCCTGTTTCGGGCCGCATGCAATCCAGTCTACGCTGATCTAATTTTGTAGAATTGCATGGCCCGCCTCAGGACTGTAGTGGTCCTGATTGATCCTTGGCCCAGGATCGTGGGATGGGCGCTGCTGCTGCTGCGCCCGCTGCTCTGCAAGCTGCTGTGCTGCTTTCGCACCGACAGGTTTGCCAGTGTGTTGTTGTTGTTGCTGGGCGTCTCTGCTGCTCCGCTGCTCTGCTGTTTCGCTGCTCTGTCGCTGCTGATGGGTGCTGCTGCGCGCTGCCACTGCGCAGCCACTACTACTAACATAGAAATCAACTACGAAGTTGCCATAGCTGTTGTAGTTTTAGTAGTAGATTCTGCAGGTAAGTAGTAGGCCGGTGTTGTGGATATTTTTCGCTGCCATTTGCAGTCGGATAGTGGACGCCAGGTTGTATGCTTCTGCCGCTGCTGCCGAGGTAAGTTGTTGTTGTTGATGTCGTCTATGGGCCAGGATCGTGTGCGCTATACACGCTCGGGCCAGTATGTATGACCAAGCGGAGGCGCACACCCGCATTGCAATGCCCATTGCGTGAGAAGCAGCCAGTTTCTTTGCCATTCGATGTTGATATGTATGCTTGGCTACTGGTCATACATATCCTCCTCCACTTGGAGCAAAGGAGCGTCCATATGGGGGAGCATTCTGCCGGATGTTGAGGGTCCTCCAGGACCTGCCAGAATTGTTGGAGAATAGTCTCCATCCACTTTTGCCGCCAGTTTTGTGGCCCACGGCCGTCTCCAAGTGTGTGTGTTTGCTCGGAGTGGTGAGTCATCTCTATCCTCTTTACCGCATTTGGAGTCCAGTTAATAAATAACCATGAAAAGCCTAGTTAAAGGCCACATCCTAAACAACCTAGAGGGTTATTTCCGCCTCCAAGGAGGATGTGTGGCTGGAAACCTGCGTCGCCGTCTTACGTCGTATTGCTGCGACCAAGACCTGCAGCCTGCTCTGTAGGCGAGGCTGATTTACAGGTGGGACCAAGTGAGTGCTCAAAGTTGCTGTTGTTGTAGGTGGTCCGACACACACGCCCGTTGGCGTGGCGACAGTTTTGGATGCGCTGGAGGAGGCCAGCAAAATGCCCCAAAAATATGGATGCATCGATGGGCAAATTGTTGTTGTTGCTGCAATCTGCCGCAGTGGGTGTGATGGCTTGATGTTTGTGGAGAATGGGAGAAAGTAATCCCAGTTTGTTGTTGTTGGCAATCTCTTCTGCATTTTTTTTTTTTTTTTTTTTTTTTTATTTATGCTTTGCTTTTATTTATTGAATCTTCTCATTTACGAGACTAACAATAAGTGTATCAAATCTTATACTATAACCTAACTAGGAGTCATGTAGACTGAGATAGTGGCCCTGACAAATTATGGCTGGGTTGGAAGGTCTGTACGTTGCAGGCGGGTTCAAGTGGAGACCCGAGTCAAGACCCTTGCTAGAGGATTTGGGTGGACAGAGAGTTTTTCATTGTAGGACGCTTTTTGCTTGTCTATTTCATCTTTTACTGCGAGAATGCAGAGGTCCCTGTGGATGTTTTGGTTACGAATATACCATGGTGCCCCAGTGATAGTTCGCAGGATTTTTGATTGGGCTCGCTGTATGATGTCTATGTTGGTTCTGCTCGCGTTCCCCCACAGCTGGGAGCCATACGTCCAGATTGGCTTAAGAGTGGAGTTGTACAGCAGGACCTTTGTAGTCCAGACATAAGGGCGATCGTGAGTTTATAATCCAGTGGAGGCTGCTGGCTTTCAGTTTTAGGTGCAGTTTCTTGCATTCGATATGTCTACGCCATGTTAGACGTCTGTCGAGGTGGATGCCGAGATACGTTACTTCATTAACTTGGGGGATCTGCGTGCTATTCATACAGAGCGGAGGGCAAGTTTGTCTGTTAAGGGTAAACGTTATGTGCTTACACTTCTGTTCGTTTATTCTAATACGCCAGTCAGATAGCCACTTCTCGACTACCACGAGGTGGTTGGCGAGTTGGGTTGTTGCACGGACTGGGCATCTGGAGCGGCTAAGGATCGCAGTGTCGTCGGCGAAGGTGGATGTTGTTAGTCGATCACTCGTGGGAATATCTGCTGTGTAAAGGACGAATAAAGTTGGCCCAAGTGCGCTACCTTGTGGGACCCCAGCTTCGATGGTGTAGCTGTCGGAAATTGTTGTGTTACATCTTACTGCGAAGGCTCTATTGTAGAGGTAGGATTCAAGGAGTTTATGAGTGTACCCGGGCAAGTGTGTTTTAATTTTATGCATGAGACCTTTGAGCCAGACGCGGTCGAATGCTTGAGATACGTCGAGGAATATCGCGCTGCAATATTCCCTATGTTCGAAGGCTGTGCGAATTTCTGATGTTATTCTGTTTACTTGCTCTATAGTTCCGTGTTTTTATCTGAAGCCAAATTGATGGGCTGGGATAATGTTGTGGGCTCCCATATATGGTATTATGCGCGTTAGAAGGCATTTTTCGAATAATTTGGACAGGCATGATATTAAACTTATTGGTCTGTAAGATGACGGAACCGGGGGTTTTTTCGGGGCTTCGGTATCATTAGAATAATTGATTTTTTCCATTTCCTTGGATAGTAGCCGAGACTTATGATTCCATTGAAGAGTTTACAGATGACCTCAATAGCACAGTACGGAAGTTCCATTATCATTTTTGTAGTTATTAGGTCACCGCCTGGAGCCTTTTTTGGTTTTAGCTCCCTGATGACTTTTGTGATCTCGTTCGGCTGAAATGTAGTTGGCGTGGATTCACTTTCGAGGTGGATTTGCGGGAGGAACATAATCATTAGCTGCGGGGTTCGGCTGGAAGACGCTTTTTGAGATGTAAGGCAAATGATTCGGCTCTATCTTTGTCGCTGCGGGCCCAGCACCCTGAAGAATTCCTAATAGGGGTGACGGTTTGAATTGGAGAGCTTAGATTTGGGTGAGCCCTCCACAAGGGATGCTTTGTACTAGTTGGCGAGAGTTTTCCAATATATTTAAGTTGTTCATTTTCAGCTTCTTGCTTCAGGGCCCGGTTTAGATTGCGGGTGGCTTCAGTAAGACGTTGCTTTGAGCATGGCGATCTGCTGGTTTGCCACGCTCGTCGCAGACGCCTCTTTTCCTGAACCAGCTGTTCGATTTGCCGGTTGGTTTTGAACTTCTTAAATTCCCCAACTTTCCGAATAGGGGTTGAGATCCTGGCTGCTGTGACGAGTACCTCTTCCAGGGCGGAGGTGGAGCAGTCGATGTCCGCTTCGATATTTAGTTGGGGAGTTAGCTCAATGTGGGGAACTCACATACTTTCTGTATTTCATCCAGTTAGTGTTGTGCGACGTCAGCCTGTAGGGGTGGTCCGTACTTTCTGGGCTTTGAAGAAGGCTTATCAACAAAGGCGAGTGGTCAGATGAGAGATCCGGTAGTGCTATGGCGCTTATTAGATTGCGTGGGATGTTTTTTGTCACCGCGAAATCAATTAGATCTGGGATCTTTTTTGGGTCTGCAGGCCAATATGTGGGGCTACCAGAGAAACGTAGTCCAGTTTATTGCTCACCTTTATAAGTGCATTATACAGTTGCCTTCCCTTGGAAGTCACGAGGCGTGATCCCCAGTGCGTGTGTTTGGCGTTGTAGTCTCCTGCGGCTATGAAGCGATCCCCCAGAGTGTTGTAGAAGTCCATGAATTGACCTTCAGAGATAGTAAATCGAGGTGGGCAGTAGACAGCGGCAATACAAAGGTTGCCGTTTCCTGAATGCACTTTTAAAGTTCTTTTTGTGTCTTCCAGGTACTTAGACACAGCTCGGAAGTGTTCTTCGGACTTCGTTTGAACCTTTGTTTCGTGTATGTTTCCTTTAATAAGCGGAACAACATGGAAATTCTCGTCCCCGACCAGCGCAACAATTTTGTTGACCAGGGCGCTTGAACTCTTTTCCCTTATGTAAATAGGTGGGGGCTTAGGTTTCCCTTTGGGTCTCCTGCCCCAACTCTGGTTGGTTGTTGTCCGCCTCTCCTAGGATGGAGAAACGGTTTTCATTGGAGCTCCTCGTTTGGTCGGTGCTTTTGTTGGTTCGGTTGATCTTTGGTTTATTACCAACCGTGTTGAGTGGACTAAGCTTGCGCTTAATCTGGATGTAGCGGTCTATACCGGTCTGTATAGCCGGGACCGCTTGTTGCTTATCGAGGCTAGCTGTTTTTGTTGCCATTTTATTTTCTTGTGCAGCCGTTGGGACCGAACTCGCAATATTGGTAGTTGGTTTAATTATTGGTGGTGATTTTGCTGCGACTGCAGAAATTGTCGCACTGCTTGTTGTTGGAGCTTCATTCAGCGAAGCCGGCGGTGGAGGGGTTTGGCATTGGTAACTCCATGATGCGGGAGTTGGGGTGAGCAGGGAGGGTGAGCAAGAGCTGGCTCTCTTGCTGTCGACGGTCAGTAGAGTCGAGTTGCTCTTTGTCGACTTCTGATTTTGATCTATATCGCGAGTTGAGAAATAAGAGTAGCAAGCATTTCTTGGGTTGACGGAGCTTCTACGCTCATTCTTTTGATCGCTGCTCATTTTTCGAGCTTGTTATGCGTGGCACTTATTTGTTTAAATTAAATAAGCACTTGTATTAATCATAACACTAGTTATGATTATATTTTTCTTTGTTTTTTTTAATTGTTAGCGTCTTTTCGCACTATTTGGACTGCTCCAGTATAATATTCTTTAAGTTTTCACTATTTCATCCACTATTTTAAATTGTTTTCCCGGAGCTCGCGCGAGACCACGTCCGCTCTGTGCGGGAGTAGAACGATTAATGATTTGCATTTGCGCATGCGTTTTTGTGTTTGTGCCGCCAGGTGCAGGCGGTATTTGGACGTAGTTCGTCCTGAGGGGGAAAGGCGAGCAGAGTCCTTGGAACCATGGCACCCACCGTGTGAGCCGCCCTGAAGAGGGCGAGACTCCTAAGGATGCCAGGACCTCAGACACTGCCACGCGTTCCTCCTCGTCCATGGTTGTGTGTCTATATTGTGTGCACAGGTGTGCTTGGGGGCACACTACCCACATTTATGGTCATAGTAGCCCGATTTTGCGATCGCACGACACATGGTCGGATCCTTTTCAGGACCTCAGACTGTAATATTATAAGTAATATAAAGAATCGTTGTATAGCTAAGGATATCGATATATATTTGTTAACCTAGAAAATAAGAGCAACCCTGAAAATGTTAGTACTATGCTATCGATATGTTTTGTCTCCTCACTCTTGAATACATATCGAATAAAGAGACACGTTGTAAAAAAGTGAAGCTAAACAGAAATAAAAAGAACTTTAAAATTAATAAGCATCAGGCTTATTACATGGTGTCAGAAGTTAAAATAAGCAATCATAAGCCGGAAAGAACATGTCTGAGCGAGTATTGCCAGAAATTGACTGCTCCACGCTAATCTATGAGTGGCCGAAATGGAAAGGTACATTTCTTGTGTACATGATGGCGTCTGGAAAAGACAGTTTGTGAGGCAAAGAAGATTGCAACATTCTTATGGCTGGCTGGCCCAGGAGTAACGGAGATATATAATACTATATTTCCAAATGACGGCAGCGCAAACAGTATGGTCGGAAGCGTGGCAGAGGCAAGTACAGAAGCAGCACACATACGCACGCTTGATGACGTAATCAAAGCACTAGACGAATATGCAACGCCGCTTAAGAATATCACCATGGAGACTTTTAAGTTCAACAAGATCGTGCAGCACGAAAACCAACAAATCACTGACTTTGTAACCAACCTTCGCAAACAAGCCAATTTTTGTGAATTTAAATGCGAATGCGGAAAATCGTTTCAAAATAGAATGCTGCTCGATCGTCTCATAATTGGAATTCATGACAAGCGGTTGCAATTAAAATTGCTGGATAACAAGAACAAAGGACTGGATGAAGTTGTGCAAGAGTGCAAGGCCTTTGAAGCATCAACAATAAACACGGAAATATTGAACAAAACTGGAGTGCGTCAACAAGCAGCGGATGAAACAACATGGGAAAAACAGGACAAAAAAGGAATAAGTAGTGTAACAACACGTCGTTGCTACAATTGTGGAGCTGTTTTCCAACAAGGAGCATCTTAACGAGTGCAAAGCCAAGGAGGTTCAATGCTTTGGATGTGGAAAAACTGGACATTTCAGCAAATACTGCAAAAGCAAGAAGCAGGAAGAGAAAGGTGTTGTTTCAAAATGGAACAAAGCAGGTATGAGTGATAGAAAAAAATTTATAAATGACTCAGTTAATAATACTAATCATTATAGTATAAGTCAGTGTGGATTCGGAAACAGTAAATGGAAAAAAACGCTGGAAATTAATGGAAAATCACATACATTCAAAGTAGATACGGGTGCAGATATAAACTGCATACCATTAAATCTTATTGGAAACATTCCAATTAAAAAACAACATGAAGTTGTACCAATTTTTGATTATAATAAGGCCAAAATAATGAATTACGGCACAATTTTGTTAAAATGTTTAGACGTAAGGACCAATATCTATCATAGTATTTCTTTTTTGATTGTTGAAGAAAAATGTGAACCTATTTTGGGCCTAGAAACGGCTGTAAAACTTGAATTAATTAAATGCCTAAATATAGATTCAATAATGATGTTACCATCGTCAAGCAAATCTTTTGTGGAAAAGTTTAAAGAATTATTTGAAGGATTAGGAAAATTACCGTGGAAACAGTCAATAGTGTTAAAGGAACACGCAGAGCCAATAATACACTACAGGAAAAGATTTCCTCAGAGCTTACTAGGAACATTAAAGAACGAATTAAAACAAATGGAAAGAGATGGAATTATATCACCTGTGTCATATCCTACTAGTTGGGTGAATAATTTACAATTAGTTGAAAAATCGAACGGGAAGCTGAGGCTGTGCTTAGACCCTAAACCATTAAACAAAGTGATCAAGCGAGAACATTTTTTAATACCAACGATAGAAGATTTTACAACACAAATGGTTGGGAAAAGTACTTTACAGTATTAGATTTATCAAAAGGGTTTTGGCAAATGGAATTGGACAGAAATAGTTCAGATCTCACTACATTTTATGAGTCCGTTTGGAAGATATAGATTTAACAGAGTTCCATTTGGCATAAACAGTGCACCTGAAATGTTTCAGAGAAATATGGTTCAGATATTTGGTGACCTCTCAAATGTTCTAATATATTTTGATGACATTATAATTATGGGTAACACATTAGAAGAGCATGATGTAACTCTCAGTAATGTACTAGAACGAGCTAGAATGAATGGAGTCAAGTTTAATCCAGATAAAGTACAATATAGGCAAGCACAAGTGGAATTCATGGGGCATATCATAGCAGAAAACAGAATACAACCGCAAAGAAACACCTGGAAGCAATCAGAGATATTAAAACCCCAACTGACAAAGCAGGAGTATTGAGAATCTTAGGTCTTTTCAAGTATCTCGCTAAGTTTATTCCAGATTTATCAGATAGATCAGCAAATTTGAGGGAGCTTATAAAGAATGACGTTAAATTTACTTGGAGTGAAGAACATGAAAATGAACTTCAGAACCTCACAAAAACCATTCTGAAAGAGCCAGTGCTAGCGGTATATGATAAAAATAAACCAGTAACAATACAAACTGATGCTTCCAAAGATGGTTTGGGATGTGTTCTGATCCAGGACAGTCGTCCTGTGTGTTTCGCTTCAAGAACATTGTCAAAAAGTGAAAAAAAATGGGCGCAGATAGAAAAAGAATTGCTAGCAATAGTATTTGCTTATAGAGGTTTCATTACTTTGTGTATGGAAGAGAATTCTTAGTAGAAAGTGATCATAAACCTTTAGAAATACTGATGGAAAAAGATATAGACTCAGTAACAATGCGATTACAACGCATGTTGTTATACTTACTCAAGTATCCAAATATAAAGGTACAATACAAACCTGGAAAAGAAATGTTAATTGCAGATTGTCTTTCAAGAGCGCAACTCATAGAAGAAAATGAAATTCGAGACCTTTCAAATGTAATTCTTCTTACAATCACTAAGGCAGTCTGCCTGTCGGAATCAAACTTTAGCGTTTACAAAGATATGCTGAATGCAGATGAGGATTATAGCAAAATTGTTGATTTTATCAAAAATGGTTGGCCTTCATATCACAAGCTAAACAATTTTTGTCAGCAATTTTATAAAATTAAAAATGAACTTCATTTTGAGAATGGGCTGCTGATGAGAACGTGTAGACTAATCGTACCCAAGGGATTGCAACCACAAATAATAAAACAAGTACATATGCTCATCTAGGAATAGAAAAAACGTTGGCTAGAGCAAGAGAATGCTATTATTGGCCAAAAATGAGTACTCAAATCAAGGAATCAGTGGAATCGTGTCGCATTTGTGAGAAGTTTGAAGAAAGAACCAGAAAGGAACCATTAATAGAGGATGGAAATGCCAGAATACCCATTCCATACTGTGGGCATGGACATTTTGAATTTGGGGGGGTGGATTTTTTGTCAATATTCGACAGTTACTCTAATTTCTTGATTGCAAGAAAACTTAAAAACAAATCTATTAAACAAATAACTTTCGAACTGCGAGAAGTATTTGATAGTTTGGGATACCCAACTAAGATAAAGTGATAACAATCCATTTAATTCAGTTGACTTTAAGGAATTTGCAAATGCTCATAACATTATACTGCAGTTTTCTAGTCCCACATTATCCTCAAAGCAATGGATTAGCTGAAAGGGGTAGCTATAGCAAAAAAATATTCTAAAACGTTGTGCCAAAGATAAGCAATCTTACCAATATAATATTCTAGAGTATAACAGTACACCTATAGCTAGTATGCAAACTTCACCGTGTGAGTTATTCTTTGGAAGGAATTGCAAAACAAAAGCTACCTATTGCTAAATCAAGTTTTGTGTCGCAACAATATTAAAGAAAAGGATATTATAGATAAAATTCAAATGAAAAGATCAAAACAGACAACAATACTATGATCGTATACAAAGACACTTACACCTTAAATTAGGTGAGAAAATAATGTTCAGAAAAGAAAATGAATGAGTGGTCATATGGATTAATAGAAAAAAGGGTGAATAGCAGATCATATATAATAAAAGATAAGGATAATAGTTACTATAGAAGAAACAGAAAGTTAATTATAAAACAAAAAACCAAGAAGTAGGATGATGGTAAATCAATTGTTGACCTTCGATCTATTAATTTTTGGCCTAGTTCATGATAGAGAAAAAGAACACTATGTACTGATAAGGAAATAGAAATGAATGTATCTACCAATAATCTCACCAATAATGGTACTGAAGAAAATTGTATCGAGTCTGAATTCATTGAATTAAATAATGATAATAACTGTAGTGAGAATCATACTAATTACGAAACAAATGTATATAATCTAAGTGCAGGAAATGGAAGAAAGATTCGAAACAGCTGACGAAGCTAGCTCAGATGAGGATCCATTACTCCTTTATATAAAATGTATGAAACAAATGAAACCTGAATCCACCTGACAGTAATGTATCTAAGGTAGACGACAATGTTACAAGTGTTAGAACAAGAAGCGGTAGAGAAGTTAGAAAACCAAAAAAATTTCAATAAAACAAAGCGTGTAATATTATAAGTAATATAAAGAATCGTTGTATAGCTAAGGATATCGATATATATTTGTTAACCTAGAAAATAAGAGCAACCCTGAAAATGTTAGTACTATGCTATCGATATGTTTTGTCTCCTCACTCTTGAATACATATGCGAATAAGAGAGACACGTTGTAAAAAGTGAAGCTAAACAGAAATAAAAAGAACTTTAAAATTAATAAGCATCAGGCTTATTAC